>JBAJHW010000024.1:92529-127164 GCA_037013535.1 Intellagama lesueurii
TTGTTTCATCGTTTCTTGCTTGATTCCTTTTATTCTAGCTCTTACATTCATTCTTTAGCTTGTTACTTGATTCCAAGCTGTATTCCTTTTATTCTAGCTCTAATACCTTCTAACATTCATTCTTTAGCTTGTTTCATCGTTTCTTGCTTGATTCCTTTTATTCTAGCTCTAATACATTCATTCTTTAGCTTGTTACTTGATTCCAAGCTGTATTCCTTTTATTCTAGCTCTAATACCTTCTAACATTCATTCTTTAGCTTGTTTCATCGTTTCTTGCTTTGATTCCTTTTATTCTAGCTCTAATACATTCATTCTTTAGCTTGTTACTTGATTCCAAGCTGTATCCTTTTATTCTAGCTCTAATACCTTCTAACATCATTCTTTAGCTTGTTTCATCGTTTCTTGCTTGATTCCTTTTATTCTAGCTCTAATACATTCATTCTTTAGCTTGTTACTTGATTCCAAGCTGTATTCCTTTTTTTCTAGCTCTAATACCTTCTAACATTCATTCTTTAGCTTGTTTCATCGTTTCTTGCTTGATTCCTTTTATTCTAGCTCTAATACATTCATTCTTTAGCTTGTTACTTGATTCCAAGCTGTATTCCTTTTATTCTAGCTCTAATACCCTTCTAACATTCATTCTTTAGCTTGTTTCATCGTTTTCTTGCTTGATTCCTTTTATTCTAGCTCTAATACATTCATTCTTTAGCTTGTTACTTGATTCCTTGCTGTATTCCTTTTATTCTAGCTCTAATACCTTCCTAACATTCATTCTTTAGCTTGTTTCATCGTTTCTTGCTTGATTCCTTTTATTCTAGCTCTAATACATTCATTCTTTAGCTTGTTACTTGATTTCCAAGCTGTGATTTCCTTTCATTCTAGGCTCTAAAATCCTTTCTAACATTTCATTCTTTAGCTTGTTTCATGCTTTCTTGCTTGATTCCTTTTTATTCTAGCTCTAATACATTCATTCTTATAGCTTGTTACTTGATTCCAAGCTGTAATTCCTTTCATTCTAGCTCTAAAACCTTCTAACATTCATTCTTTAGCTTGTTTCATCGTTTCTTGCTTGATTCCTTTTATTCTAGCTCTAATACATTCATTCTTTAGCTTGTTACTTGATTCCAAGCTGTATTCCTTTCATTCTAGCTCTAATACCTTCTAACATTCATTCTTTAGCTTGTTTCATCGTTTCTTGCTTGATTCCCTTTTATTCTAGCTCTAATACATTCATTCTTTAGCTTGTTACTTGATTCCAAGCTGTATTCCTTTTATTCTAGCTCTAATACCTTCTAACATTCATTCTTTAGCTTGTTTCATCGTTTCTTGCTTGATTCCTTTTATTCTAGCTCTAATACATTCATTCTTTAGCTTGTTACTTGATTTCCAAGCTGTATTCCTTTTATTCTAGCTCTAATACCTTCTAACATTCATTCTTTAGCTTGTTTCATCGTTTCTTGCTTGATTCCTTTTATTCTAGCTCTAATACTTCATTCTTTAGCTTTGTTACTTTGATTCCAAGCTGTATTCCTTTTATTCTAGCTCTAATACCTTCTAACATTCATCTCTTTAGCTTGTTTCATCGTTTCTTGCTTGATTCCTTTTATTCTAGCTCTAATACATTCATTCTTTAGCTTGTTACTTGATTCCAAGCTGTATTCCTTTCATTCTAGCTCTAATACCTTCTAACATTCATTCTTTTAGCTTTGTTTCATCGTTTCTTGCTTGATTCCTTTTTATTTCTAGCTCTAATACATTCATTCTTTAGCTTGTTACTTGATTCCAAGCTGTATTCCTTTCATTCTAGCTCTAATACCTTCTAACATTCATTCTTTAGCTTGTTTCATCGTTTCTTGCTTGATTCCTTTTATTCTAGCTCTAATACATTCATTCTTTAGCTTGTTACTTGAATTCCAAGCTGTATTCCTTTTATTCTAGCTCTAATACCTTCTAACATTCATTCTTTAGCTTGTTTCATCGTTTCTTGCTTGATTCCTTTTATTCTAGCTCTAATACATTCATTCTTTAGCTTGTTACTTGATTCCAAGCTGTATTCCCTTTTATTCTAGCTCTAATACCTTCTAACATTCAATTCTTTAGCTTGTTTCATCGTTTCTTGCTTGATTCTCTTTTATTCTAGCTCTAATAGCATTCATTCTTTAGCTTGTTACTTGATTCCAAGCTGTAATTCCTTTCATTCTAGCTCTAAAACCTTCTAACATTCGATTCTTTAGCTTGTTTCATCGTTTACTTGCTTGATTCCTTTATTCTAGCTCTAATACATTCATTCTTTAGCTTGTTACTTGATTCCAAGCTGTATTCCTTTCATTCTAGCTCTAATACCCTTCTAACATTTCATTCTTTTAGCTTGTTTCATCGTTTCTTGCTTGATTCCTTTTATTCTAGCTCTACATACATTCATTCTTTTAGCTTGTTGACTTGATTCCAAGCTGTAATTCCTTTCATTCTAGCTCTAATACCTTCTAACATTCATTCTTTAGCTTGTTTCATCGTTTCTTGCTTGATTCCTTTTATTCTAGCTCTAATACATTCGATTCTTTAGCTTGATTACTTGATTCCAAGCTGTATTCCTTTTATTCTAGCTCTAATACCTTCTAAGATTCATTCTTTAGCTTGTTTTCATCGTTTCTTGCTTGATTCCTTTTATTCTAGCTCTAATAGCATTCATTCTTTAGCTTGTTACTTGATTCCAAGCTGTATTCCTTTTATTCTAGCTCTAATACCTTCTAACATTCATTCTTTAGCTTGTTTCATCGTTTCGTTGCGTGAGTCCTTTTATTCTAGCGTCTGAATACATTCATTCTTTAGCTTGTTACTTGATTCCTTGCTGTATTCCTTTTTATTCTAGCTCTAATACCTTCTAACATTCATTCTTTAGCTTGTTTCATCGTTTCTTGCTTGATTCCTTTTATCTAGCTCTAATACATTCATTCTTTAGCTTGTTACTTGATTCCTTGCTGTATTCCTTTTATTCTAGCTCTAATACCTTCTAACATTCATTCTTTAGCTTGTTTCATCGTTTCTTGCTTGATTCCTTTTATTCTAGCTCTAATACATTCATTCTTTAGCTTGTTACTTGATTCCAAGCTGTATTCCTTTCATTCTAGCTCTAAAACCTATCTAACATTCATTCTTTAGCTTGTTTCATCGTTTCTTGCTTGATTCCTTTTATTCTAGCTCTAATACATTCATTCTTTAGCTTGTTACTTGATTCCAAGCTGTATTCCTTTTATTCTAGCTCTAATACCTTTCTAACAGCTAAAGAATGAATGTTAGAAGGTATTAGAGCTAGAATAAAAGGAATACAGCAAGGAATCAAGTAACAAGCTAAAGAATGAATGTATTAGAGCTAGAATAAAAGGAATCAAGCAAGAAACGATGAAACAAGCTGTTTCATCGTTTCTTGCTTGATTCCTTTATTTCTAGCTCTAATACATTCATTCTTTTAGCTTGTTACTTGATTCCAAGCTGTATTCCTTTCATTCTAGCTCTAAAACCTTCTAACATTCATTCTTTAGCTTGTTTCTTCTCGTTTCTTGCTTGACTTCCTTATTATTCTAGCTCTAATACATTCATTTCTTTAGAATCGTGTTACTTGATTCAAGCTGTATTCCTTTCATTCTAGCTCTAAAAACCTTCTAACATTCATTCTTTAGCTTCGTTTCATCGTTTCTTGCTTGATTCCTTTTATTCTAGCTCTAATACATTCATTCTTTAGCTTGTTACTTGATTCCAAGCTGTATTCCTTTCATTCTAGCTCTAATACCTTCTAACATTCATTCTTTAGCTTTGTTTCATCGTTTCATGCTTGATTCCTTTTATTCTAGCTCTAATACATTCATTCTTTAGCTTGTTACTTGATTCCAAGCTGTATTCCTTTTATTCTAGCTCTAATACCTTCTAACATTCATTCTTTAGCTTGTTTCATCGTTTTCTTGCTTGATTCCTTTTATTCTAGCTCTAATACATTCATTCTTTAGCTTGTTACTTGATTCAAAGCTGTATTCCTTTTTTTCTAGCTCTAATACCTTCTAACATACATTCTTTAGCTTGTTTCATCGTTTCTTGCTTGATTCCTTTTATTCTAGCTCTAATACATTCATTCTTTAGCTTGTTACTTGATTCCAAGCTGTATTCCTTTCATTCTAGCTCTAATACCTTCTAACATTCATTCTTTAGCTTGTTTCATCGTTTCTTGCTTGATTCCTTTTATTCTAGCTCTAATACATTCATTCTTTAGCTTGTTACTTGATTCCAAGCTGTATTCCTTTTATTCTAGCTCTAATACCTTCTAACATTCATTCTTTAGCTTGTTTCATCGTTTCTTGCTTGATTCCTTTTATTCTAGCTCTAATACATTCATTCTTTAGCTTGTTACTTGATTCCTTGCTCTATTCCTTTTATTCTAGCTCTAATACCTTCTAACATTCATTCTTTAGCTTGTTTCATCGTTTCTTGCTTGATTCCTTTTATTCTAGCTCTAATACATTCATTCTTTAGCTTGTTTCTTGATTCCTTGCTCTATTCCTTTTATTCTAGCTCTAATACCTTCTAACATTCATTCTTTAGCTTGTTTCATCGTTTCTTGCTTGATTCCTTTTATTCTAGCTCTAATACATTCATTCTTTAGCTTGTTACTTGATTCCAAGCTGTATTCCTTTTATTCTAGCTCTAATACCTTCTAACATTCATTCTTTAGCTTGTTTCATCGTTTCTTGCTTGATTCCTTTTATTCTAGCTCTAATACATTCATTCTTTAGCTTGTTACTTGATTCCTTGCTCTATTCCTTTTATTCTAGCTCTAATACCTTCTAACATTCATTCTTTAGCTTGTTTCATCGTTTTCTTGCTTGATTCCTTTTATTCTAGCTCTAATACATTCATTCTTTAGCTTGTTTCTTGATTCTTGCTCTATTCCTTTTATTCTAGCTCTAATACCTTCTAACATTCATTCTTTAGCTTGTTTCATCGTTTCTTGCTTGATTCCTTTTATTCTAGCTCTAATACATTCATTCTTTAGCTTGTTACTTGATTCCAAGCTGTATTCCTTTTATTCTAGCTCTAATACCTTCTAACATTCATTCTTTAGCTTGTTTCATCGTTTCTTGCTTGATTCCTTTTTATTCTAGCTCTAATACATTCATTCCTTAGCTTGTACTTGATTCCAAGCTGTATTCCTTTTATTCTAGCTCTAATACCTTCTAACATTCATTCTTTAGCTTGTTTCATCGTTTCTTGCTTGATTCCTTTTATTCTAGCTCTAATACATTCATTCTTTAGCTTGTTACTTGATTCCAAGCTGTATTCCTTTTATTCTAGCTCTAATACCTTCTAACATTCATTCTTTAGCTTGTTTCATCGTTTCTTGCTTGATTCCTTTTATTCTAGCTCTAATACATTCATTCTTTAGCTTGTTACTTGATTCCTTGCTCTATTCCTTTCATTCTAGCTCTAAAACCTTCTAACATTCATTCTTTAGCTTGTTTCATCGTTTTCTTGCTTGATTCCTTTTATTCTAGCTCTAATACATTCATTCTTTAGCTTGTTACTTGATTCCAAGCTGTATTCCTTTTATTCTAGCTCTAATACCTTCTAACATTCATTCTTTAGCTTGTTTCATCGTTTCTTGCTTGATTCCTTTTATTCTAGCTCTAATACATTCATTCTTTTAGCTTGTTACTTGATTCCAAGCTGTATTCCTTTTATTCTAGCTCTAATACCTTCTAACATTCATTCTTTAGCTTGTTTCATCGTTTCTTGCTTGATTCCTTTTATTCTAGCCTCTAATACATTCATTCTTTAGCTTGTTACTTGATTCCAAGCTGTATTCCTTTTATTCTAGCTCTAATACCTTCTAACATTCATTCTTTAGCTTGTTTCATCGTTTCTTGCTTGATTCCTTTTATTCTAGCTCTAATACATTCATTCTTTAGCTTGTTACTTGATTCCAAGCTGTATTCCTTTTATTCTAGCTCTAATACCTTCTAACATTCATTCTTTAGCTTGTTTCATCGTTTCTTGCTTGATTCCTTTTATTCTAGCTCTAATCCATTCATTCTTTAGATTGTTACTTGATTCCAAGCTGTTATTCCTTTTATTCTAGCTCTAATACCTTCTAACATTCATTCTTTAGCTTGTTTCATCGTTTCTTGCTTGATTCCTTTTATTCTAGCTCTAATACATTCATTCTTTAGCTTGTTACTTGATTCCTTGCTGTATTCCTTTTATTCTAGCTCTAATACCTTCTAACATTCATTCTTTAGCTTGTTTCATCGTTTCTTGCTTGATTCCTTTTATTCTAGCTCTAATACATTCATTCTTTAGCTTGTTACTTGATTCCAAGCTGTATTCCTTTCATTCTAGCTCTAATACATTCTAACATTCATTCTTTAGCTTGTTTCATCGTTTCTGCTTGATTCCTTTTTATTCTAGCTCTAATACATTCATTCTTTAGCTTGTTAATTGATTCCAAGCTGTATTCCTTTCATTCTAGCTCTAATACCTTCTAACATTCATTCTTTAGCTTGTTTCATCGTTCTTGCTTGATTCCTTTTATTCTAGCTCTAATACATTCATTCTTTAGCTTGTTACTTGATTCCAAGCTGTATTCCTTTTATTCTAGCTCTAATACCTTCTAACATTCATTCTTTAGCTTGTTTCATCGTTTCTTGCTTGATTCCTTTTATTCTAGCGCTAATACATTCATTCTTTAGCTTGTTACTTGATTCCTTGCTCTATTCCTTTTATTCTAGCTCTAATACCTTCTAACATTCATTCTTTAGCTTGTTTCATCGTTTCTTGCTTGATTCCTTTTATTCTAGCTCTAATACATTCATTCTTTAGCTTGTTACTTGATTCCTTGCTCTATTCCCTTTTATTCTAGCTCTAATACCTTCTAACATTCATTCTTTAGCTTGTTTCATCGTTTCTTGCTTGATTCCTTTTATTCTAGCTCTAATACATTCATTCTTTAGCTTGTTACTTGATTCCTTGCTGTATTCCTTTTATTTCTAGCTCTAATACCTTCTAACATTCATTCTTTAGCTTGTTTCATCGTTCTTGCTTGATTCCTTTTATTCTAGCTCTAATACATTCATTCTTTAGCTTGTTACTTGATTCCAAGCTGTATTCCTTTCATTCTAGCTCTAAAACCTTCTAACATTCATTCTTTAGCTTGTTTAATCGTTTCTTGCTTGATTCCTTTTATTCTAGCTCTAATACATTCATTCTTTAGCTTGTTACTTGATTCCCAACTGTATTCCTTTTATTCTAGCTCTAATACCTTTCTAACATTCATTCTTTAGCTTGTTTCATCGTTTCTTGCTTGATTCCTTTTATTCTAGCTCTAATACATTCATTCTTTAGCTTGTTACTTGATTCCAAGCTGTATTCCTTTTATTCTAGCTCTAATACCTTCTAACATTCATTCTTTAGCTTGTTTCATCGTTTCTTGCTTGATTCCTTTTATTCTAGCTCTAATACATTCATTCTTTAGCTTGTTACTTGATTCCAAGCTGTATTCCTTTATTCTAGCTCTAATACCTTCTAACATTCATTCTTTAGCTTTGTTTCATCGTTTCTTGCTTGATTCCTTTTATTCTAGCTCTAATACATTCATTCTTTAGCTTGTTACTTGATTCCAAGCTGTATTCCTTTCATTCTAGCTCTAATACCTTCTACATTCATTCTTTAGCTTGTTTCATCGTTTCTTGCTTGATTCCTTTTATTCTAGCTCTAATACATTCATTCTTTAGCTTGTTACTTGATTCCAAGCTGTATTCCTTTCATTCTAGCTCTAATACCTTCTAACATTCATTCTTTAGCTTGTTTCATCGTTTCTTGCTTGATTCCTTTTATTCTAGCCTCTAATACATTCATTCTTTAAGCTTGTTACTTGATTCCAAGCTGTATTCCTTTTATTCTAGCTCTAATACCTTCTAACATTCATTCTTTAGCTTGTTTCATCGTTTCTTGCTAGATTCCTTTTATTCTAGCTCCAATACATTCATTCTTTAGCTTGTTACTTGATTCCAAGCTGTATTCCTTTTATTCTAGCTCTAAATACCTTCTAACATTCATTCTTTAGCTTGTTTCATCGTTTCTTGCTTGAATTCCTTTTATTCTAGCTCTAATACATTCATTCTTTAGCTTGTTACTTGATTCCAAGCTGTATTCCTTTTATTCTAGCTCTAATACCTTCTAACATTCATTCTTTAGCTTGTTTCATCGTTCTTGCTTGATTCCTTTTATTCTAGCTCTAATACATTCATTCTTTAGCTTGTTACTTGATTCCAAGCTGTATTCCTTTTATTCTAGCTCTAATACCTTCTAACATTCATTCTTTAGCTTGTTTCATCGTTCTTGCTTGATTCCTTTTATTCTAGCTCTAATACATTCATTCTTTAGCTTGTTACTTGATTCCAAGCTGTATTCCTTTTATTCTAGCTCTAATACCTTCTAACATTCATTCTTTAGCTTGTTTCATCGTTTCTTGCTTGATTCCTTTTTATTCTAGCTCTAATACATTCATTCTTTAGCTTGTTACTTGATTCCAAGCTGTATTCCTTTTATTCTAGCTCTAATACCTTCTAACATTCATTCTTTAGCTTGTTTCATCGTTTCTTGCTTGATTCCTTTTATTCTAGCTCTAATACCTTCTAACATTCATTCTTTAGCTTGTTTCATCGTTTCTGCTTGATTCCTTTTATTCTAGCTCTAATACATTCATTCCTTAGCTTGTTACTTGATTCAAGCTGTATTCCTTTTATTCTAGCTCTAATACCTTCTAACATTCATTCTTTAGCTTGTTTCATCGTTTCTTGCTTGATTCCTTTTATTCTAGCTCTAATACATTCATTCTTTAGCTTGTTACTTGATTCCAAGCTGTATTCCTTTCATTCTAGCTCTAAAACCTTCTAACATTCATTCTTTAGCTTGTTTCATCGTTTCTTGCTTGATTCCTTTTATTCTAGCTCTAATACATTCATTCTTTAGCTTGTTACTTGATTCCAAGCTGTATTCCTTTTATTCTAGCTCTAATACCTTCTAACATTCATTCTTTAGCTTGTTTCATCGTTTCTTGCTTGATTCCTTTTATTCTAGCTCTAATACATTCATTCTTTAGCTTGTTACTTGATTCCAAGCTGTATTCCTTTTATTCTAGCTCTAATACCTTCTAACATTCATTCTTTAGCTTGTTTCATCGTTTCTTGCTTGATTCCTTTTATTCTAGCTCTAATACATTCATTCTTTAGCTTGTTACTTGATTCAAGCTGTATTCCTTTTATTCTAGCTCTAATACCTTCTAACATTCATTCTTTAGCTTGTTTCATCGTTTCTTGCTTGATTCCTTTTATCTAGCTCTAATACATTCATTCTTTAGCTTGTTACTTGATTCCAAGCTGTATTCCTTTTATTCTAGCTCTAATACCTTCTAACATTCATTCTTTAGCTTGTTTCATCGTTTCTTGCTTGATTCCTTTTATTCTAGCTCTAATACATTCATTCTTTAGCTTGTTACTGATTCCAAGCTGTATTCCTTTCATTCTAGCTGTAAAACCTTCTAACATTCATTCTTTAGCTTGTTTCATCGTTTCTTGCTTGATTCCTTTTATTCTAGCTCTAATACATTCATTCTTTAGCTTGTTAATTGATTCCAAGCTGTATTCCTTTCATTCTAGCTCTAATACCTTCTAACATTCATTCTTTAGCTTGTTTCATCGTTTCTTGCTTGATTCCTTTTATTCTAGCTCTAATACATTCATTCTTTAGCTTGTTACTTGATTCCAAGCTGTATTCCTTTTATTCTAGCTCTAATACCTTCTAACATTCATTCTTTAGCTTGTTTCATCGTTTCTTGCTTGATTCCTTTTATTCTAGCTCTAATACATTCATTCTTTAGCTTGTTACTTGATTCCAAGCTGTATTCCTTTATTCTAGCTCTAATACCTTCTAACATTCATTCTTTAGCTTGTTTCATCGTTTCTTGCTTGATTCCTTTTATTCTAGCTCTAATACCTTCTAACATTCATTCTTTAGCTTGTTTCATCGTTTCTTGCTTGATTCCTTTTATTCTAGCTCTAATACATTCATTCCTTAGCTTTGTTACTTGATTCCAAGCTGTATTCCTTTTATTCTAGCTCTAATACCTTCTAACATTCATTCTTTAGCTTGTTTCATCGTTTCTTGCTTGATTCCTTTTATTCTAGCTCTAATACATTCATTCTTTAGCTTGTTACTTGATTCCAAGCTGTATTCCTTTCATTCTAGCTCTAAAACCTTCTAACATTCATTCTTTAGCTTGTTTCATCGTTTCTTGCTTGATTCCTTTTATTCTAGCTCTAATACATTCATTCTTTAGCTTGTTACTTGATTCCAAGCTGTATTCCTTTTATTCTAGCTCTAATACCTTCTAACATTCATTCTTTAGCTTGTTTCATCGTTTCTTGCTTGATTCCTTTTATTCTAGCTCTAATACATTCATTCTTTAGCTTGTTACTTGATTCCAAGCTGTATTCCTTTTATTCTAGCTCTAATACCTTCTAACATTCATTCTTTAGCTTGTTTCATCGTTTTCTTGCTTGATTCCTTTTTATTCTAGCTCTAATACATTCATTCTTTAGCTTGTTACTTGATTCCAAGCTGTATTCCTTTTATTCTAGCTCTAATACCTTCTAACATTCATTCTTTAGCTTGTTTCATCGTTTCTTGCTTGATTCCTTTTATTCTAGCTCTAATACATTCATTCTTTAGCTTGTTACTTGATTCCAAGCTGTATTCCTTTTATTCTAGCTCTAATACCTTCTAACATTCATTCTTTAGCTTGTTTCATCGTTTCTTGCTTGATTCCTTTTATTCTAGCTCTAATACATTCATTCTTTAGCTTGTTACTTGATTCCAAGCTGTATTCCTTTCATTCTAGCTGTAAAACCTTCTAACATTCATTCTTTAGCTTGTTTCATCGTTTCTTGCTTGATTCCTTTTATTCTAGCTCTAATACATTCATTCTTTAGCTTGTTAATTGATTCCAAGCTGTATTCCTTTCATTCTAGCTCTAATACCTTCTAACATTCATTCTTTAGCTTGTTTCATCGTTTCTTGCTTGATTCCTTTTATTCTAGCTCTAATACATTCATTCTTTAGCTTGTTACTTGATTCCAAGCTGTATTCCTTTTATTCTAGCTCTAATACCTTCTAACATTCATTCTTTAGCTTGTTTCATCGTTTCTTGCTTGATTCCTTTTATTCTAGCTCTAATACATTCATTCTTTAGCTTGTTACTTGATTCCTTGCTCTATTCCTTTTATTCTAGCTCTAATACCTTCTAACATTCATTCTTTAGCTTGTTTCATCGTTTCTTGCTTGATTCCTTTTATTCTAGCTCTAATACATTCATTCTTTAGCTTGTTACTTGATTCCTTGCTCTATTCCTTTTATTCTAGCTCTAATACCTTCTAACATTCATTCTTTAGCTTGTTTCATCGTTTCTTGCTTGATTCCTTTTATTCTAGCTCTAATACATTCATTCTTTAGCTTGTTACTTGATTCCTTGCTGTATTCCTTTTATTCTAGCTCTAATACCTTCTAACATTCATTCTTTAGCTTGTTTCATCTTCTTGCTTGATTCCTTTTATTCTAGCTCTAATACATTCATTCTTTAGCTTGTTACTTGATTCCAAGCTGTATTCCTTTCATTCTAGCTCTAAAACCTTCTAACATTCGTTCTTTAGCTTGTTTAATCGTTTCTTGCTTGATTCCTTTTATTCTAGCTCTAATACATTCATTCTTTAGCTTGTTACTTGATTCCAAGCTGTATTCCTTTTATTCTAGCTCTAATACCTTCTAACATTCATTCTTTAGCTTGTTTCATCGTTTCTTGCTTGATTCCTTTTATTCTAGCTCTAATACATTCATTCTTTAGCTTGTTACTTGATTCCAAGCTGTATTCCTTTATTCTAGCTCTAATACCTTCTAACATTCATTCTTTAGCTTGTTTCATCGTTTCTTGCTTGATTCCTTTTATTCTAGCTCTAATACATTCATTCTTTAGCTTGTTACTTGATTCCAAGCTGTATTCCTTTCATTCTAGCTCTAAAAACCTTCTAACATTCATTCTTTAGCTTGTTTAATCGTTTCTTGCTTGATTCCTTTTATTCTAGCTCTAATACATTCATTCTTTAGCTTGTTACTTGATTCCAAGCTGTATTCCTTTTATTCTAGCTCTAATACCTTCTAACATTCATTCTTTAGCTTGTTTCATCGTTTCTTGCTTGATTCCTTTTATTCTAGCTCTAATACATTCATTCTTTAGCTTGTTACTTGATTCCAAGCTGTATTCCTTTTATTCTAGCTCTAATACCTTCTAACATTCATTCTTTAGCTTGTTTCATCGATTCTTGCTTGATTCCTTTTATTCTAGCTCTAATACATTCATTCTTTAGCTTGTTACTTGATTCCAAGCTGTATTCCTTTCATTCTAGCTCTAATACCTTCTAACATTCATTCTTTAGCTTGTTTCATCGTTTCTTGCTTGATTCCTTTTTATTCTAGCTCTAATACATTCATTCTTTAGCTTGTTACTTGATTCCAAGCTGTATTCCTTTTATTCTAGCTCTAATACCTTCTAACATTCATTCTTTAGCTTGTTTCATCGTTTCTTGCTTGATTCCTTTTATTCTAGCTCTAATACATTCATTCTTTAGCTTGTTACTTGATTCCAAGCTGTATTCCTTTTATTCTAGCTCTAATACCTTCTAACATTCATTCTTTAGCTTGTTTCATCGTTTCTTGCTTGATTCCTTTTATTCTAGCTCTAATACATTCATTCTTTAGCTTGTTACTTGATTCCAAGCTGTATTCCTTTTATTCTAGCTCTAATACCTTCTAACATTCATTCTTTAGCTTGTTTCATCGTTTCTTGCTTGATTCCTTTTATTCTAGCTCTAATACATTCATTCTTTAGCTTGTTACTTGATTCCAAGCTGTATTCCTTTTATTCTAGCTCTAATACCTTCTAACATTCATTCTTTAGCTTGTTTCATCGTTTCTTGCTTGATTTCTTTTATTCTAGCTCTAATACATTCATTCTTTAGCTTGTTACTTGATTCCTTGCTGTATTCCTTTTATTCTAGCTCTAATACCTTCTAACATTCATTCTTTAGCTTGTTTCATCGTTTCTTGCTTGATTCCTTTTATTCTAGCTCTAATACATTCATTCTTTAGCTTGTTACTTGATTCCAAGCTGTATTCCTTTCATTCTAGCTCTAAAACCTTCTAACATTCATTCTTTAGCTTGTTTCATCGTTTCTTGCTTGATTCCTTTTATTCTAGCTCTAATACATTCATTCTTTAGCTTGTTAATTGATTCCAAGCTGTATTCCTTTCATTCTAGCTCTAATACCTTCTAACATTCATTCTTTAGCTTGTTTCATCGTTTCTTGCTTGATTCCTTTTATTCTAGCTCTAATACATTCATTCTTTAGCTTGTTACTTGATTCCAAGCTGTATTCCTTTTATTCTAGCTCTAATACCTTCTAACATTCATTCTTTAGCTTGTTTCATCGTTTCTTGCTTGATTCCTTTTATTCTAGCTCTAATACATTCATTCTTTAGCTTGTTACTTGATTCCTTGCTCTATTCCTTTTATTCTAGCTCTAATACCTTCTAACATTCATTCTTTAGCTTGTTTCATCGTTTCTTGCTTGATTCCTTTTATTCTAGCTCTAATACATTCATTCTTTAGCTTGTTACTTGATTCCTTCCTGTATTCCTTTTATTCTAGCTCTAATACCTTCTAACATTCATTCTTTAGCTTGTTTCATCGTTTCTTGCTTGATTCCTTTTATTCTAGCTCTAATACATTCATTCTTTAGCTTGTTACTTGATTCCAAGCTGTATTCCTTTCATTCTAGCTCTAAAACCTTCTAACATTCATTCTTTAGCTTGTTTCATCGTTTCTTGCTTGATTCCTTTTATTCTAGCTCTAATACATTCATTCTTTAGCTTGTTACTTGATTCCAAGCTGTATTCCTTTTATTCTAGCTCTAATACCTTCTAACATTCATTCTTTAGCTTGTTTCATCGTTTCTTGCTTGATTCCTTTTATTCTAGCTCTAATACATTCATTCCTTAGCTTGTTACTTGATTCCAAGCTGTATTCCTTTTATTCTAGCTCTAATACCTTCTAACATTCATTCTTTAGCTTGTTTCATCGTTTCTTGCTTGATTCCTTTTATTCTAGCTCTAATACATTCATTCTTTAGCTTGTTACTTGATTCCTTGCTGTATTCCTTTTATTCTAGCTCTAATACCTTCTAACATTCATTCTTTAGCTTGTTTCATCGTTTCTTGCTTGATTCCTTTTATTCTAGCTCTAATACATTCATTCTTTAGCTTGTTACTTGATTCCAAGCTGTATTCCTTTTATTCTAGCTCTAATACCTTCTAACATTCATTCTTTAGCTTGTTTCATCGTTTCTTGCTTGATTCCTTTTATTCTAGCTCTAATACATTCATTCTTTAGCTTGTTACTTGATTCCAAGCTGTATTCCTTTTATTCTAGCTCTAATACCTTCTAACATTCATTCTTTAGCTTGTTTCATCGTTTCTTGCTTGATTCCTTTTATTCTAGCTCTAATACATTCATTCTTTAGCTTGTTACTTGATTCCAAGCTGTATTCCTTTCATTCTAGCTCTAAAACCTTCTAACATTCATTCTTTAGCTTGTTTCATCGTTTCTTGCTTGATTCCTTTTATTCTAGCTCTAATACATTCATTCTTTAGCTTGTTACTTGATTCCAAGCTGTATTCCTTTTATTCTAGCTCTAATACCTTCTAACATTCATTCTTTAGCTTGTTTCATCGTTTCTTGCTTGATTCCTTTTATTCTAGCTCTAATACATTCATTCTTTAGCTTGTTACTTGATTCCAAGCTGTATTCCTTTTATTCTAGCTCTAATACCTTCTAACATTCATTCTTTAGCTTGTTTCATCGATTCTTGCTTGATTCCTTTTATTCTAGCTCTAATACATTCATTCTTTAGCTTGTTACTTGATTCCAAGCTGTATTCCTTTCATTCTAGCTCTAATACCTTCTAACATTCATTCTTTAGCTTGTTTCATCGTTTCTTGCTTGATTCCTTTTATTCTAGCTCTAATACATTCATTCTTTAGCTTGTTACTTGATTCCAAGCTGTATTCCTTTTATTCTAGCTCTAATACCTTCTAACATTCATTCTTTAGCTTGTTTCATCGTTTCTTGCTTGATTCCTTTTATTCTAGCTCTAATACATTCATTCTTTAGCTTGTTACTTGATTCCAAGCTGTATTCCTTTTATTCTAGCTCTAATACCTTCTAACATTCATTCTTTAGCTTGTTTCATCGTTTCTTGCTTGATTCCTTTTATTCTAGCTCTAATACATTCATTCTTTAGCTTGTTACTTGATTCCAAGCTGTATTCCTTTTATTCTAGCTCTAATACCTTCTAACATTCATTCTTTAGCTTGTTTCATCGTTTCTTGCTTGATTCCTTTTATTCTAGCTCTAATACATTCATTCTTTAGCTTGTTACTTGATTCCAAGCTGTATTCCTTTTATTCTAGCTCTAATACCTTCTAACATTCATTCTTTAGCTTGTTTCATCGTTTCTTGCTTGATTTCTTTTATTCTAGCTCTAATACATTCATTCTTTAGCTTGTTACTTGATTCCTTGCTGTATTCCTTTTATTCTAGCTCTAATACCTTCTAACATTCATTCTTTAGCTTGTTTCATCGTTTCTTGCTTGATTCCTTTTATTCTAGCTCTAATACATTCATTCTTTAGCTTGTTACTTGATTCCAAGCTGTATTCCTTTCATTCTAGCTCTAAAACCTTCTAACATTCATTCTTTAGCTTGTTTCATCGTTTCTTGCTTGATTCCTTTTATTCTAGCTCTAATACATTCATTCTTTAGCTTGTTAATTGATTCCAAGCTGTATTCCTTTCATTCTAGCTCTAATACCTTCTAACATTCATTCTTTAGCTTGTTTCATCGTTTCTTGCTTGATTCCTTTTATTCTAGCTCTAATACATTCATTCTTTAGCTTGTTACTTGATTCCAAGCTGTATTCCTTTTATTCTAGCTCTAATACCTTCTAACATTCATTCTTTAGCTTGTTTCATCGTTTCTTGCTTGATTCCTTTTATTCTAGCTCTAATACATTCATTCTTTAGCTTGTTACTTGATTCCTTGCTCTATTCCTTTTATTCTAGCTCTAATACCTTCTAACATTCATTCTTTAGCTTGTTTCATCGTTTCTTGCTTGATTCCTTTTATTCTAGCTCTAATACATTCATTCTTTAGCTTGTTACTTGATTCCTTCCTGTATTCCTTTTATTCTAGCTCTAATACCTTCTAACATTCATTCTTTAGCTTGTTTCATCGTTTCTTGCTTGATTCCTTTTATTCTAGCTCTAATACATTCATTCTTTAGCTTGTTACTTGATTCCAAGCTGTATTCCTTTCATTCTAGCTCTAAAACCTTCTAACATTCATTCTTTAGCTTGTTTCATCGTTTCTTGCTTGATTCCTTTTATTCTAGCTCTAATACATTCATTCTTTAGCTTGTTACTTGATTCCAAGCTGTATTCCTTTTATTCTAGCTCTAATACCTTCTAACATTCATTCTTTAGCTTGTTTCATCGTTTCTTGCTTGATTCCTTTTATTCTAGCTCTAATACATTCATTCCTTAGCTTGTTACTTGATTCCAAGCTGTATTCCTTTTATTCTAGCTCTAATACCTTCTAACATTCATTCTTTAGCTTGTTTCATCGTTTCTTGCTTGATTCCTTTTATTCTAGCTCTAATACATTCATTCTTTAGCTTGTTACTTGATTCCTTGCTGTATTCCTTTTATTCTAGCTCTAATACCTTCTAACATTCATTCTTTAGCTTGTTTCATCGTTTCTTGCTTGATTCCTTTTATTCTAGCTCTAATACATTCATTCTTTAGCTTGTTACTTGATTCCAAGCTGTATTCCTTTCATTCTAGCTCTAAAACCTTCTAACATTCATTCTTTAGCTTGTTTCATCGTTTCTTGCTTGATTCCTTTTATTCTAGCTCTAATACATTCATTCTTTAGCTTGTTACTTGATTCCAAGCTGTATTCCTTTCATTCTAGCTCTAAAACCTTCTAACATTCATTCTTTAGCTTGTTTCATCGTTTCTTGCTTGATTCCTTTTATTCTAGCTCTAATACATTCATTCTTTAGCTTGTTACTTGATTCCAAGCTGTATTCCTTTCATTCTAGCTCTAATACCTTCTAACATTCATTCTTTAGCTTGTTTCATCGTTTCTTGCTTGATTCCTTTTATTCTAGCTCTAATACATTCATTCTTTAGCTTGTTACTTGATTCCAAGCTGTATTCCTTTTATTCTAGCTCTAATACCTTCTAACATTCATTCTTTAGCTTGTTTCATCGTTTCTTGCTTGATTCCTTTTATTCTAGCTCTAATACATTCATTCTTTAGCTTGTTACTTGATTCCTTGCTCTATTCCTTTTATTCTAGCTCTAATTCCTTCTAACATTCATTCTTTAGCTTGTTTCATCGTTTCTTGCTTGATTCCTTTTATTCTAGCTCTAATACATTCATTCTTTAGCTTGTTACTTGATTCCTTGCTCTATTCCTTTTATTCTAGCTCTAATACCTTCTAACATTCATTCTTTAGCTTGTTTCATCGTTTCTTGCTTGATTCCTTTTATTCTAGCTCTAATACATTCATTCTTTAGCTTGTTACTTGATTCCTTGCTGTATTCCTTTTATTCTAGCTCTAATACCTTCTAACATTCATTCTTTAGCTTGTTTCATCGTTTCTTGCTTGATTCCTTTTATTCTAGCTCTAATACATTCATTCTTTAGCTTGTTACTTGATTCCAAGCTGTATTCCTTTCATTCTAGCTCTAAAACCTTCTAACATTCATTCTTTAGCTTGTTTCATCGTTTCTTGCTTGATTCCTTTTATTCTAGCTCTAATACATTCATTCTTTAGCTTGTTACTTGATTCCAAGCTGTATTCCTTTTATTCTAGCTCTAATACCTTCTAACATTCATTCTTTAGCTTGTTTCATCGTTTCTTGCTTGATTCCTTTTATTCTAGCTCTAATACATTCATTCTTTAGCTTGTTACTTGATTCCAAGCTGTATTCCTTTCATTCTAGCTCTAAAACCTTCTAACATTCATTCTTTAGCTTGTTTCATCGTTTCTTGCTTGATTCCTTTTATTCTAGCTCTAATACATTCATTCTTTAGCTTGTTACTTGATTCCAAGCTGTATTCCTTTCATTCTAGCTCTAATACCTTCTAACATTCATTCTTTAGCTTGTTTCATCGTTTCTTGCTTGAGTCCTTTTATTCTAGCTCTAATACATTCATTCTTTAGCTTGTTACTTGATTCCAAGCTGTATTCCTTTTATTCTAGCTCTAATACCTTCTAACATTCATTCTTTAGCTTGTTTCATCGTTTCTTGCTTGATTCCTTTTATTCTAGCTCTAATACATTCATTCTTTAGCTTGTTACTTGATTCCTTGCTCTATTCCTTTTATTCTAGCTCTAATTCCTTCTAACATTCATTCTTTAGCTTGTTTCATCGTTTCTTGCTTGATTCCTTTTATTCTAGCTCTAATACATTCATTCTTTAGCTTGTTACTTGATTCCTTGCTCTATTCCTTTTATTCTAGCTCTAATACCTTCTAACATTCATTCTTTAGCTTGTTTCATCGTTTCTTGCTTGATTCCTTTTATTCTAGCTCTAATACATTCATTCTTTAGCTTGTTACTTGATTCCTTGCTGTATTCCTTTTATTCTAGCTCTAATACCTTCTAACATTCATTCTTTAGCTTGTTTCATCGTTTCTTGCTTGATTCCTTTTATTCTAGCTCTAATACATTCATTCTTTAGCTTGTTACTTGATTCCAAGCTGTATTCCTTTCATTCTAGCTCTAAAACCTTCTAACATTCATTCTTTAGCTTGTTTCATCGTTTCTTGCTTGATTCCTTTTATTCTAGCTCTAATACATTCATTCTTTAGCTTGTTACTTGATTCCAAGCTGTATTCCTTTTATTCTAGCTCTAATACCTTCTAACATTCATTCTTTAGCTTGTTTCATCGTTTCTTGCTTGATTCCTTTTATTCTAGCTCTAATACATTCATTCTTTAGCTTGTTACTTGATTCCAAGCTGTATTCCTTTCATTCTAGCTCTAAAACCTTCTAACATTCATTCTTTAGCTTGTTTCATCGTTTCTTGCTTGATTCCTTTTATTCTAGCTCTAATACATTCATTCTTTAGCTTGTTACTTGATTCCAAGCTGTATTCCTTTCATTCTAGCTCTAATACCTTCTAACATTCATTCTTTAGCTTGTTTCATCGTTTCTTGCTTGATTCCTTTTATTCTAGCTCTAATACATTCATTCTTTAGCTTGTTACTTGATTCCAAGCTGTATTCCTTTTATTCTAGCTCTAATACCTTCTAACATTCATTCTTTAGCTTGTTTCATCGTTTCTTGCTTGATTCCTTTTATTCTAGCTCTAATACATTCATTCTTTAGCTTGTTACTTGATTCCAAGCTGTATTCCTTTTATTCTAGCTCTAATACCTTCTAACATTCATTCTTTAGCTTGTTTCATCGTTTCTTGATTGATTCCTTTTATTCTAGCTCTAATACATTCATTCTTTAGCTTGTTACTTGATTCCAAGCTGTATTCCTTTTATTCTAGCTCTAATACCTTCTAACATTCATTCTTTAGCTTGTTTCATCGTTTCTTGCTTGATTCCTTTTATTCTAGCTCTAATACATTCATTCTTTAGCTTGTTACTTGATTCCAAGCTGTATTCCTTTTTTTCTAGCTCTAATACCTTCTAACATTCATTCTTTAGCTTGTTTCATCGTTTCTTGCTTGATTCCTTTTATTCTAGCTCTAATACATTCATTCTTTAGCTTGTTACTTGATTCCAAGCTGTATTCCTTTTATTCTAGCTCTAATACCTTCTAACATTCATTCTTTAGCTTGTTTCATCGTTTCTTGCTTGATTCCTTTTATTCTAGCTCTAATACATTCATTCTTTAGCTTGTTACTTGATTCCTTGCTGTATTCCTTTTATTCTAGCTCTAATACCTTCTAACATTCATTCTTTAGCTTGTTTCATCGTTTCTTGCTTGATTCCTTTTATTCTAGCTCTAATACATTCATTCTTTAGCTTGTTACTTGATTCCAAGCTGTATTCCTTTCATTCTAGCTCTAAAAACTTCTAACATTCATTCTTTAGCTTGTTTCATCGTTTCTTGCTTGATTCCTTTTATTCTAGCTCTAATACATTCATTCTTTAGCTTGTTAATTGATTCCAAGCTGTATTCCTTTTATTCTAGCTCTAATACATTCATTCTTTAGCTTGTTACTTGATTCCTTGCTCTATTCCTTTTATTCTAGCTCTAATACCTTCTAACATTCATTCTTTAGCTTGTTTCATCGTTTCTTGCTTGATTCCTTTTATTCTAGCTCTAATACATTCATTCTTTAGCTTGTTACTTGATTCCTTGCTCTATTCCTTTTATTCTAGCTCTAATACCTTCTAACAGTCATTCTTTAGCTTGTTTCATCGTTTCTTGCTTGATTCCTTTTATTCTAGCTCTAATACATTCATTCTTTAGCTTGTTACTTGATTCCTTGCTCTATTCCTTTTATTCTAGCTCTAATACCTTCTAACATTCATTCTTTAGCTTGTTTCATCGTTTCTTGCTTGATTCCTTTTATTCTAGCTCTAATACATTCATTCCTTAGCTTGTTACTTGATTCCAAGCTGTATTCCTTTCATTCTAGTTCTAATACCTTCTAACATTCATTCTTTAGCTTGTTTCATCGTTTCTTGCTTGATTCCTTTTATTCTAGCTCTAATACATTCATTCTTTAGCTTGTTACTTGATTCCAAGCTGTATTCCTTTTATTCTAGCTCTAATACCTTCTAACATTCATTCTTTAGCTTGTTTCATCGTTTCTTGCTTGATTCCTTTTATTCTAGCTCTAATACATTCATTCTTTAGCTTGTTACTTGATTCCAAGCTGTATTCCTTTTATTCTAGCTCTAATACCTTCTAACATTCATTCTTTAGCTTGTTTCATCGTTTCTTGCTTGATTCCTTTTATTCTAGCTCTAATACATTCATTCTTTAGCTTGTTACTTGATTCCTTGCTCTATTCCTTTTATTCTAGCTCTAATACCTTCTAGCATTCATTCTTTAGCTTGTTTCATCGTTTCTTGCTTGATTCCTTTTATTCTAGCTCTAATACATTCATTCTTTAGCTTGTTACTTGATTCCTTGCTCTATTCCTTTTATTCTAGCTCTAATACCTTCTAACATTCATTCTTTAGCTTGTTTCATCGTTTCTTGCTTGATTCCTTTTATTCTAGCTCTAATACATTCATTCCTTAGCTTGTTACTTGATTCCAAGCTGTATTCCTTTCATTCTAGCTCTAATACCTTCTAATATTCATTCTTTAGCTTGTTTCATCGTTTCTTGCTTGATTCCTTTTATTCTAGCTCTAATACATTCATTCTTTAGCTTGTTACTTGATTCCAAGCTGTATTCCTTTTATTCTAGCTCTAATACCTTCTAACATTCATTCTTTAGCTTGTTTCATCGTTTCTTGCTTGATTCCTTTTATTCTAGCTCTAATACATTCATTCTTTAGCTTGTTACTTGATTCCAAGCTGTATTCCTTTTATTCTAGCTCTAATACCTTCTAACATTCATTCTTTAGCTTGTTTCATCGTTTCTTGCTTGATTCCTTTTATTCTAGCTCTAATACATTCATTCTTTAGCTTGTTACTTGATTCCTTGCTCTATTCCTTTTATTCTAGCTCTAATACCTTCTAGCATTCATTCTTTAGCTTGTTTAATCGTTTCTTGCTTGATTCCTTTTATTCTAGCTCTAATACATTCATTCTTTAGCTTGTTACTTGATTCCTTGCTCTATTCCTTTTATTCTAGCTCTAATACCTTCTAACATTCATTCTTTAGCTTGTTTCATCGTTTCTTGCTTGATTCCTTTTATTCTAGCTCTAATACATTCATTCTTTAGCTTGTTACTTGATTCCTTGCTGTATTCCTTTTATTCTAGCTCTAATACCTTCTAACATTCATTCTTTAGCTTGTTTCATCGTTTCTTGCTTGATTCCTTTTATTCTAGCTCTAATACATTCATTCTTTAGCTTGTTACTTGATTCCAAGCTGTATTCCTTTCATTCTAGCTCTAAAACCTTCTAACATTCATTCTTTAGCTTGTTTCATCGTTTCTTGCTTGATTCCTTTTATTCTAGCTCTAATACATTCATTCTTTAGCTTGTTACTTGATTCCAAGCTGTATTCCTTTTATTCTAGCTCTAATACCTTCTAACATTCATTCTTTAGCTTGTTTCATCGTTTCTTGCTTGATTCCTTTTATTCTAGCTCTAATACATTCATTCTTTAGCTTGTTACTTGATTCCAAGCTGTATTCCTTTCATTCTAGCTCTAAAACCTTCTAACATTCATTCTTTAGCTTGTTTCATCGTTTCTTGCTTGATTCCTTTTATTCTAGCTCTAATACATTCATTCTTTAGCTTGTTACTTGATTCCAAGCTGTATTCCTTTCATTCTAGCTCTAATACCTTCTAACATTCATTCTTTAGCTTGTTTCATCGTTTCTTGCTTGATTCCTTTTATTCTAGCTCTAATACATTCATTCTTTAGCTTGTTACTTGATTCCTTGCTCTATTCCTTTTATTCTAGCTCTAATACCTTCTAACATTCATTCTTTAGCTTGTTTCATCGTTTCTTGCTTGATTCCTTTTATTCTAGCTCTAATACATTCATTCTTTAGCTTGTTACTTGATTCCAAGCTGTATTCCTTTTATTCTAGCTCTAATACCTTCTAACATTCATTCTTTAGCTTGTTTCATCGTTTCTTGCTTGATTCCTTTTATTCTAGCTCTAATACATTCATTCTTTAGCTTGTTACTTGATTCCAAGCTGTATTCCTTTTATTCTAGCTCTAATACCTTCTAACATTCATTCTTTAGCTTGTTTCATCGTTTCTTGCTTGATTCCTTTTATTCTAGCTCTAATACATTCATTCTTTAGCTTGTTACTTGATTCCAAGCTGTATTCCTTTTTTTCTAGCTCTAATACCTTCTAACATTCATTCTTTAGCTTGTTTCATCGTTTCTTGCTTGATTCCTTTTATTCTAGCTCTAATACATTCATTCTTTAGCTTGTTACTTGATTCCAAGCTGTATTCCTTTTATTCTAGCTCTAATACCTTCTAACATTCATTCTTTAGCTTGTTTCATCGTTTCTTGCTTGATTCCTTTTATTCTAGCTCTAATACATTCATTCTTTAGCTTGTTACTTGATTCCTTGCTGTATTCCTTTTATTCTAGCTCTAATACCTTCTAACATTCATTCTTTAGCTTGTTTCATCGTTTCTTGCTTGATTCCTTTTATTCTAGCTCTAATACATTCATTCTTTAGCTTGTTACTTGATTCCAAGCTGTATTCCTTTCATTCTAGCTCTAAAAACTTCTAACATTCATTCTTTAGCTTGTTTCATCGTTTCTTGCTTGATTCCTTTTATTCTAGCTCTAATACATTCATTCTTTAGCTTGTTAATTGATTCCAAGCTGTATTCCTTTCATTCTAGCTCTAATACCTTCTAACATTCATTCTTTAGCTTGTTTCATCGTTTCTTGCTTGATTCCTTTTATTCTAGCTCTAATACATTCATTCTTTAGCTTGTTACTTGATTCCAAGCTGTATTCCTTTTATTCTAGCTCTAATACCTTCTAACATTCATTCTTTAGCTTGTTTCATCGTTTGTTGCTTGATTCCTTTTATTCTAGCTCTAATACATTCATTCTTTAGCTTGTTACTTGATTCCTTGCTCTATTCCTTTTATTCTAGCTCTAATACCTTCTAACATTCATTCTTTAGCTTGTTTCATCGTTTCTTGCTTGATTCCTTTTATTCTAGCTCTAATACATTCATTCTTTAGCTTGTTACTTGATTCCTTGCTCTATTCCTTTTATTCTAGCTCTAATACCTTCTAACAGTCATTCTTTAGCTTGTTTCATCGTTTCTTGCTTGATTCCTTTTATTCTAGCTCTAATACATTCATTCTTTAGCTTGTTACTTGATTCCTTGCTCTATTCCTTTTATTCTAGCTCTAATACCTTCTAACATTCATTCTTTAGCTTGTTTCATCGTTTCTTGCTTGATTCCTTTTATTCTAGCTCTAATACATTCATTCCTTAGCTTGTTACTTGATTCCAAGCTGTATTCCTTTCATTCTAGCTCTAATACCTTCTAATATTCATTCTTTAGCTTGTTTCATCGTTTCTTGCTTGATTCCTTTTATTCTAGCTCTAATACATTCATTCTTTAGCTTGTTACTTGATTCCAAGCTGTATTCCTTTTATTCTAGCTCTAATACCTTCTAACATTCATTCTTTAGCTTGTTTCATCGTTTCTTGCTTGATTCCTTTTATTCTAGCTCTAATACATTCATTCTTTAGCTTGTTACTTGATTCCAAGCTGTATTCCTTTTATTCTAGCTCTAATTACCTTCTAACATTCATTCTTTAGCTTGTTTCATCGTTTCTTGCTTGATTCCTTTTATTCTAGCTCTAATACATTCATTCTTTAGCTTGTTACTTGATTCCTTTCTCTATTCCTTTTATTCTAGCTCTAATACCTTCTAACATTCATTCTTTAGCTTGTTTAATCGTTTCTTGCTTGATTCCTTTTATTCTAGCTCTAATACATTCATTCTTTAGCTTGTTACTTGATTCCTTGCTCTATTCCTTTTATTCTAGCTCTAATACCTTCTAACATTCATTCTTTAGCTTGTTTCATCGTTTCTTGCTTGATTCCTTTTATTCTAGCTCTAATACATTCATTCTTTAGCTTGTTACTTGATTCCAAGCTGTATTCCTTTCATTCTAGCTCTAAAACCTTCTAACATTCATTCTTTAGCTTGTTTCATCGTTTCTTGCTTGATTCCTTTTATTCTAGCTCTAATACATTCATTCTTTAGCTTGTTACTTGATTCCAAGCTGTATCCTTTCATTCTAGCTCTAAAACCTTCTAACATTCATTCTTTAGCTTGTTTCATCGTTTCTTGCTTGATTCCTTTATTCTAGCTCTAATACATTCATTCTTTAGCTTGTTAATTGATTCCAAGCTGTATTCCTTTCATTCTAGCTCTAATACCTTCTAACATTCATTCTTTAGCTTGTTTCATCGTTTCTTGCTTGATTCCTTTTATTCTAGCTCTAATACATTCATTCTTTAGCTTGTTACTTGATTCCAAGCTGTATTCCTTTTATTCTAGCTCTAATACCTTCTAACATTCATTCTTTAGCTTGTTTCATCGTTTCTTGCTTGATTCCTTTTATTCTAGCTCTAATACATTCATTCTTTAGCTTGTTACTTGATTCCTTGCTCTATTCCTTTTATTCTAGCTCTAATACCTTCTAACATTCATTCTTTAGCTTGTTTCATCGTTTCTTGCTTGATTCCTTTTATTCTAGCTCTAATACATTCATTCTTTAGCTTGTTACTTGATTCCTTCCTGTATTCCTTTTATTCTAGCTCTAATACCTTCTAACATTCATTCTTTAGCTTGTTTCATCGTTTCTTGCTTGATTCCTTTTATTCTAGCTCTAATACATTCATTCTTTAGCTTGTTACTTGATTCCAAGCTGTATTCCTTTCATACTAGCTCTAAAACCTTCTAACATTCATTCTTTAGCTTGTTTCATCGTTTCTTGCTTGATTCCTTTTATTCTAGCTCTAATACATTCATTCTTTAGCTTGTTACTTGATTCCAAGCTGTATTCCTTTTATTCTAGCTCTAATACCTTCTAACATTCATTCTTTAGCTTGTTTCATCGTTTCTTGCTTGATTCCTTTTATTCTAGCTCTAATACATTCATTCCTTAGCTTGTTACTTGATTCCAAGCTGTATTCCTTTTATTCTAGCTCTAATACCTTCTAACATTCATTCTTTAGCTTGTTTCATCGTTTCTTGCTTGATTCCTTTTACCTCTAGCTCTAATACATTCATTCTTTAGCTTGTTACTTGATTCCTTGCTGTATTCCTTTTATTCTAGCTCTAATACCTTCTAACATTCATTCTTTAGCTTGTTTCATCATTTCTTGCTTGATTCCTTTTATTCTAGCTCTAATACATTCATTCTTTAGCTTGTTACTTGATTCCAAGCTGTATTCCTTTCATTCTAGCTCTAAAACCTTCTAACATTCATTCTTTAGCTTGTTTCATCGTTTCTTGCTTGATTCCTTTTATTCTAGCTCTAATACATTCATTCTTTAGCTTGTTACTTGATTCCTTGCTCTATTCCTTTATTCTAGCTCTAATACCTTCTAACATTCATTCTTTAGCTTGTTTCATCGTTTCTTGCTTGATTCCTTTTATTCTAGCTCTAATACATTCATTCTTTAGCTTGTTACTTGATTCCTTGCTGTATTCCTTTTATTCTAGCTCTAATACCTTCTAACATTCATTCTTTAGCTTGTTCATCGTTTCTTGCTTGATTCCTTTTATTCTAGCTCTAATACATTCATTCTTTAGCTTGTTACTTGATTCCAAGCTGTATTCCTTTCATTCTAGCTCTAAAACCTTCTAACATTCATTCTTTAGCTTGTTTCATCGTTTCTTGCTTGATTCCTTTTATTCTAGCTCTAATACATTCATTCTTTAGCTTGTTACTTGATTCCAAGCTGTATTCCTTTTATTCTAGCTCTAATACCTTCTAACATTCATTCTTTAGCTTGTTTCATCGTTTCTTGCTTGATTCCTTTTATTCTAGCTCTAATACATTCATTCTTTAGCTTGTTACTTGATTCCAAGCTGTATTCCTTTCATTCTAGCTCTAAAACCTTCTAACATTCATTCTTTAGCTTGTTTCATCGTTTCTTGCTTGATTCCTTTTATTCTAGCTCTAATACATTCATTCTTTAGCTTGTTACTTGATTCCAAGCTGTATTCCTTTCATTCTAGCTCTAATACCTTCTAACATTCATTCTTTAGCTTGTTTCATCGTTTCTTGCTTGATTCCTTTTATTCTAGCTCTAATACATTCATTCTTTAGCTTGTTACTTGATTCCTTGCTCTATTCCTTTTATTCTAGCTCTAATACCTTCTAACATTCATTCTTTAGCTTGTTTCATCGTTTCTTGCTTGATTCCTTTTATTCTAGCTCTAATACATTCATTCTTTAGCTTGTTACTTGATTCCAAGCTGTATTCCTTTTATTCTAGCTCTAATACCTTCTAACATTCATTCTTTAGCTTGTTTCATCGTTTCTTGCTTGATTCCTTTTATTCTAGCTCTAATACATTCATTCTTTAGCTTGTTACTTGATTCCAAGCTGTATTCCTTTTATTCTAGCTCTAATACCTTCTAACATTCATTCTTTAGCTTGTTTCATCGTTTCTTGCTTGATTCCTTTTATTCTAGCTCTAATACATTCATTCTTTAGCTTGTTACTTGATTCCAAGCTGTATTCCTTTTTTTCTAGCTCTAATACCTTCTAACATTCATTCTTTAGCTTGTTTCATCGTTTCTTGCTTGATTCCTTTTATTCTAGCTCTAATACATTCATTCTTTAGCTTGTTACTTGATTCCAAGCTGTATTCCTTTTATTCTAGCTCTAATACCTTCTAACATTCATTCTTTAGCTTGTTTCATCGTTTCTTGCTTGATTCCTTTTATTCTAGCTCTAATACATTCATTCTTTAGCTTGTTACTTGATTCCTTGCTGTATTCCTTTTATTCTAGCTCTAATACCTTCTAACATTCATTCTTTAGCTTGTTTCATCGTTTCTTGCTTGATTCCTTTTATTCTAGCTCTAATACATTCATTCTTTAGCTTGTTACTTGATTCCAAGCTGTATTCCTTTCATTCTAGCTCTAAAAACTTCTAACATTCATTCTTTAGCTTGTTTCATCGTTTCTTGCTTGATTCCTTTTATTCTAGCTCTAATACATTCATTCTTTAGCTTGTTAATTGATTCCAAGCTGTATTCCTTTCATTCTAGCTCTAATACCTTCTAACATTCATTCTTTAGCTTGTTTCATCGTTTCTTGCTTGATTCCTTTTATTCTAGCTCTAATACATTCATTCTTTAGCTTGTTACTTGATTCCAAGCTGTATTCCTTTTATTCTAGCTCTAATACCTTCTAACATTCATTCTTTAGCTTGTTTCATCGTTTGTTGCTTGATTCCTTTTATTCTAGCTCTAATACATTCATTCTTTAGCTTGTTACTTGATTCCTTGCTCTATTCCTTTTATTCTAGCTCTAATACCTTCTAACATTCATTCTTTAGCTTGTTTCATCGTTTCTTGCTTGATTCCTTTTATTCTAGCTCTAATACATTCATTCTTTAGCTTGTTACTTGATCCTTGCTCTATTCCTTTTATTCTAGCTCTAATACCTTCTAACAGTCATTCTTTAGCTTGTTTCATCGTTTCTTGCTTGATTCCTTTTATTCTAGCTCTAATACATTCATTCTTTAGCTTGTTACTTGATTCCTTGCTCTATTCCTTTTATTCTAGCTCTAATACCTTCTAACATTCATTCTTTAGCTTGTTTCATCGTTTCTTGCTTGATTCCTTTTATTCTAGCTCTAATACATTCATTCCTTAGCTTGTTACTTGATTCCAAGCTGTATTCCTTTCATTCTAGCTCTAATACCTTCTAATATTCATTCTTTAGCTTGTTTCATCGTTTCTTGCTTGATTCCTTTTATTCTAGCTCTAATACATTCATTCTTTAGCTTGTTACTTGATTCCAAGCTGTATTCCTTTTATTCTAGCTCTAATACCTTCTAACATTCATTCTTTAGCTTGTTTCATCGTTTCTTGCTTGATTCCTTTTATTCTAGCTCTAATACATTCATTCTTTAGCTTGTTACTTGATTCCAAGCTGTATTCCTTTTATTCTAGCTCTAATACCTTCTAACATTCATTCTTTAGCTTGTTTCATCGTTTCTTGCTTGATTCCTTTTATTCTAGCTCTAATACATTCATTCTTTAGCTTGTTACTTGATTCCTTGCTCTATTCCTTTTATTCTAGCTCTAATACCTTCTAACATTCATTCTTTAGCTTGTTTAATCGTTTCTTGCTTGATTCCTTTTATTCTAGCTCTAATACATTCATTCTTTAGCTTGTTACTTGATTCCTTGCTCTATTCCTTTTATTCTAGCTCTAATACCTTCTAACATTCATTCTTTAGCTTGTTTCATCGTTTCTTGCTTGATTCCTTTTATTCTAGCTCTAATACATTCATTCTTTAGCTTGTTACTTGATTCCAAGCTGTATTCCTTTCATTCTAGCTCTAAAACCTTCTAACATTCATTCTTTAGCTTGTTTCATCGTTTCTTGCTTGATTCCTTTTATTCTAGCTCTAATACATTCATTCTTTAGCTTGTTACTTGATTCCAAGCTGTATTCCTTTCATTCTAGCTCTAAAACCTTCTAACATTCATTCTTTAGCTTGTTTCATCGTTTCTTGCTTGATTCCTTTTATTCTAGCTCTAATACATTCATTCTTTAGCTTGTTAATTGATTCCAAGCTGTATTCCTTTCATTCTAGCTCTAATACCTTCTAACATTCATTCTTTAGCTTGTTTCATCGTTTCTTGCTTGATTCCTTTTATTCTAGCTCTAATACATTCATGTCTTTAGCTTGTTACTTGATTCCAAGCTGTATTCCTTTTATTCTAGCTCTAATACCTTCTAACATTCATTCTTTAGCTTGTTTCATCGTTTCTTGCTTGATTCCTTTTATTCTAGCTCTAATACATTCATTCTTTAGCTTGTTACTTGATTCCTTGCTCTATTCCTTTTATTCTAGCTCTAATACCTTCTAACATTCATTCTTTAGCTTGTTTCATCGTTTCTTGCTTGATTCCTTTTATTCTAGCTCTAATACATTCATTCTTTAGCTTGTTACTTGATTCCTTCCTGTATTCCTTTTATTCTAGCTCTAATACCTTCTAACATTCATTCTTTAGCTTGTTTCATCGTTTCTTGCTTGATTCCTTTTATTCTAGCTCTAATACATTCATTCTTTAGCTTGTTACTTGATTCCAAGCTGTATTCCTTTCATTCTAGCTCTAAAACCTTCTAACATTCATTCTTTAGCTTGTTTCACTCGTTTCTTGCTTGATTCCTTTTATTCTAGCTCTAATACATTCATTCTTTAGCTTGTTACTTGATTCCAAGCTGTATTCCTTTTATTCTAGCTCTAATACCTTCTAACATTCATTCTTTAGCTTGTTTCATCGTTTCTTGCTTGATTCCTTTTATTCTAGCTCTAATACATTCATTCCTTAGCTTGTTACTTGATTCCAAGCTGTATTCCTTTTATTCTAGCTCTAATACCTTCTAACATTCATTCTTTAGCTTGTTTCATCGTTTCTTGCTTGATTCCTTTTACTCTAGCTCTAATACATTCATTCTTTAGCTTGTTACTTGATTCCTTGCTGTATTCCTTTTATTCTAGCTCTAATACCTTCTAACATTCATTCTTTAGCTTGTTTCATCATTTCTTGCTTGATTCCTTTTATTCTAGCTCTAATACATTCATTCTTTAGCTTGTTACTTGATTCCAAGCTGTATTCCTTTCATTCTAGCTCTAAAACCTTCTAACATTCATTCTTTAGCTTGTTTCATCGTTTCTTGCTTGATTCCTTTTATTCTAGCTCTAATACATTCATTCTTTAGCTTGTTACTTGATTCCAAGCTGTATTCCTTTCATTCTAGCTCTAAAACCTTCTAACATTCATTCTTTAGCTTGTTTCATCGTTTCTTGCTTGATTCCTTTTATTCTAGCTCTAATACATTCATTCTTTAGCTTGTTACTTGATTCCAAGCTGTATTCCTTTCATTCTAGCTCTAATACCTCGAACATTCATTCTTTAGCTTGTTTCATCGTTTCTTGCTTGATTCCTTTTATTCTAGCTCTAATACATTCATTCTTTAGCTTGTTACTTGATTCCAAGCTGTATTCCTTTTATTCTAGCTCTAATACCTTCTAACATTCATTCTTTAGCTTGTTTCATCGTTTTCTTGCTTGATTCCTTTTATTCTAGCTCTAATACATTCATTCTTTAGCTTGTTACTTGATTCCTTGCTCTATTCCTTTTATTCTAGCTCTAATTCCTTCTAACATTCATTCTTAGCTTGTTTCATCGTTTCTTGCTTGATTCCTTTTATTCTAGCTCTAATACATTCATTCTTTAGCTTGTTACTTGATTCCTTGCTCTATTCCTTTTATTCTAGCTCTAATACCTTCTAACATTCATTCTTTAGCTTGTTTCATCGTTTTCTTGCTTGATTCCTTTTATTCTAGCTCTAATACATTCATTCTTTAGCTTGTTACTTGATTCCTTGCTGTATTCCTTTTATTCTAGCTCTAATACCTTCTAACATTCATTCTTTAGCTTGTTTCATCGTTTCTTGCTTGATTCCTTTTATTCTAGCTCTAATACATTCATTCTTTAGCTTATTACTTGATTCCAAGCTGTATTCCTTTCATTCTAGCTCTAAAACCTTCTAACATTCATTCTTTAGCTTGTTTCATCGTTTCTTGCTTGATTCCTTTTATTCTAGCTCTAATACATTCATTCTTTAGCTTGTTACTTGATTCAAAGCTGTATTCCTTTTATTCTAGCTCTAATACCTTCTAACATTCATTCTTTAGCTTGTTTCATCGTTTCTTGCTTGATTCCTTTATTCTAGCTCTAATACATTCATTCTTTAGCTTGTTACTTGATTCCAAGCTGTATTCCTTTCATTCTAGCTCTAAAACCTTCTAACATTCATTCTTTAGCTTGTTTCATCGTTTCTTGCTTGATTCCTTTTATTCTAGCTCTAATACATTCATTCTTTAGCTTGTTACTGATTCCAAGCTGTATTCCTTTCATTCTAGCTCTAATACCTTCTAACATTCATTCTTTAGCTTGTTTCATCGTTTCTTGCTTGATTCCTTTTATTCTAGCTCTAATTCATTCATTGTTTAGCTTGTTACTTGATTCCAAGCTGTATTCCTTTTATTCTAGCTCTAATACCTTCTAACTTCATTCTTTAGCTTGTTTCATCGTTTCTTGCTGGATTCCTTTTATTCTAGCTCTAATACATTCATTCTTTAGCTTGTTACTTGATTCCTTGCTCTATTCCTTTTATTCTAGCTCTAATTCCTTCTAACATTCATTCTTTAGCTTGTTTCATCGTTTCTTGCTTGATTCCTTTTATTCTAGCTCTAATACATTCATTCTTTAGCTTGTTACTTGATTCCTTGCTCTATTCTTTTATTCTAGCTCTAATACCTTCTAACATTCATTCTTTAGCTTGTTTTCATCGTTTCTTGCTTGATTCCTTTTATTCTAGCTCTAATACATTCATTCTTTAGCTTGTTACTTGATTCCTTGCTGTATTCCTTTTATTCTAGCTCTAATACCTTCTAACATTCATTCTTTAGCTTGTTTCATCGTTTCTTGCTTGATTCCTTTTATTCTAGCTCTAATACATTCATTCTTTAGCTTGTTACTTGATTCCAAGCTGTATTCCTTTCATTCTAGCTCTAAAACCTTCTAACATTCATTCTTTAGCTTGTTTCATCGTTTCTTGCTTGATTCCTTTTATTCTAGCTCTAATACATTCATTCTTTAGCTTGTTACTGATTCCAAGCTGTATTCCTTTTATTCTAGCTCTAATACCTTCTAACATTCATTCTTTAGCTTGTTTCATCGTTTCTTGCTTGATTCCTTTTATTCTAGCTCTAATACATTCATTCTTTAGCTTGTTACTTGATTCCAAGCTGTATTCCTTTCATTCTAGCTCTAAAACCTTCTAACATTCATTCTTTAGCTTGTTTCATCGTTTCTTGCTTGATTCCTTTTATTCTAGCTCTAATACATTCATTCTTTAGCTTGTTACTTGATTCCAAGCTGTATTCCTTTCATTCTAGCTCTAATACCTTCTAACATTCATTCTTTAGCTTGTTTCATCGTTTCTTGCTTGATTCCTTTTATTCTAGCTCTAATACATTCATTCTTTAGCTTGTTACTTGATTCCAAGCTGTATTCCTTTTATTCTAGCTCTAATACCTTCTAACATTCATTCTTTAGCTTGTTTCATCGTTTCTTGCTTGATTCCTTTTATTCTAGCTCTAATACATTCATTCTTTAGCTTGTTACTTGATTCCAAGCTGTATTCCTTTTATTCTAGCTCTAATACCTTCTAACATTCATTCTTTAGCTTGTTTCATCGTTTCTTGCTTGATTCCTTTTATTCTAGCTCTAATACATTCATTCTTTAGCTTGTTACTTGATTCCAAGCTGTATTCCTTTTATTCTAGCTCTAATACCTTCTAACATTCATTCTTTAGCTTGTTTCATCGTTTCTTGCTTGATTCCTTTTATTCTAGCTCTAATACATTCATTCTTTAGCTTGTTACTTGATTCCAAGCTGTATTCCTTTTTTTCTAGCTCTAATACCTTCTAACATTCATTCTTTAGCTTGTTTCATCGTTTCTTGCTTGATTCCTTTTATTCTAGCTCTAATACATTCATTCTTTAGCTTGTTACTTGATTCTTGCTCTATTCCTTTTATTCTAGCTCTAATACCTTCTAACATTCATTCTTTAGCTTGTTTCATCGTTTCTTGCTTGATTCCTTTTATTCTAGCTCTAATACATTCATTCTTTAGCTTGTTACTTGATTCCTTGCTGTATTCCTTTTATTCTAGCTCTAATACCTTCTAACATTCATTCTTTAGCTTGTTTCATCGTTTCTTGCTTGATTCCTTTTATTCTAGCTCTAATACATTCATTCTTTAGCTTGTTACTTGATTCCAAGCTGTATTCCTTTCATTCTAGCTCTAAAAACTTCTAACATTCATTCTTTAGCTTGTTTCATCGTTCTTGCTTGATTCCTTTTATTCTAGCTCTAATACATTCATTCTTTAGCTTGTTAATTGATTCCAAGCTGTATTCCTTTCATTCTAGCTCTAATACCTTCTAACATTCATTCTTTAGCTTGTTTCATCCTTTCTTGCTTGATTCCTTTTATTCTAGCTCTAATACATTCATTCTTTAGCTTGTTATTGATTCCAAGCTGTATTCCTTTTATTCTAGCTCTAATACCTTCTAACATTCATTCTTTAGCTTGTTTCATCGTTTCTTGCTTGATTCCTTTTATTCTAGCTCTAATACATTCATTCTTTAGCTTGTTACTTGATTCCTTGCTCTATTCCTTTTATTCTAGCTCTAATACCTTCTAACATTCATTCTTTAGCTTGTTTCATCGTTTCTTGCTTGATTCCTTTATTCTAGCTCTAATACATTCATTCTTTAGCTTGTTACTTGATTCCTTGCTCTATTCCTTTTATTCTAGCTCTAATACCTTCTAACATTCATTCTTTAGCTTGTTCTCATCGTTTCTTGCTTGATTCCTTTTATTCTAGCTCTAATACATTCATTCTTTAGCTTGTTACTTGATTCTCTTG
>JBAJHW010000024.1:127664-154512 GCA_037013535.1 Intellagama lesueurii
ATGAATGTTAGAAGGTATTAGAGCTAGAATGAAAGGAATACAGCTTGGAATCAAGTAACAAGCTAAAGAATGAATGTATTAGAGCTAGAATAAAAGGAATCAAGCAAGAAACGATGAAACAAGCTAAAGAATGAATGTTAGAAGGTATTAGAGCTAGAATAAAAGGAATACAGCTTGGAATCAAGTAACAAGCTAAAGAATGAATGTATTAGAGCTAGAATAAAAGGAATCAAGCAAGAAACGATGAAACAAGCTAAAGAATGAATGTTAGAAGGTATTAGAGCTAGAATAAAAGGAATACAGCTTGGAATCAAGTAACAAGCTAAAGAATGAATGTATTAGAGCTAGAATAAAAGGAATCAAGCAAGAAACGATGAAACAAGCTAAAGAATGAATGTTACAAGGTATTAGAGCTAGAATAAAAGGAATACAGCTTGGAATCAAGTAACAAGCTAAAGAATGAATGTATTAGAGCTAGAATAAAAGGAATCAAGCAAGAAACGATGAAACAAGCTAAAGAATGAATGTTAGAAGGTATTAGAGCTAGAATGAAAGGAATACAGCTTGGAATCAAGTAACAAGCTAAAGAATGAATGTATTAGAGCTAGAATAAAAGGAATCAAGCAAGAAACGATGAAACAAGCTAAAGAATGAACGTTAGAAGGTATTAGAGCTAGAAAGAAAGGAATACAGCTTGGAATCAAGTAACAAGCTAAAGAATGAATGTATTAGAGCTAGAATAAAAGGAATCAAGCAAGAAACGATGAAACAAGCTAAAGAATGAATGTTAGAAGGTATTAGAGCTAGAATGAAAGGAATACAGCAAGGAATCAAGTAACAAGCTAAAGAATGAATGTATTAGAGCTAGAATAAAAGGAATCAAGCAAGAAACGATGAAACAAGCTAAAGAATGAATGTTAGAAGGTATTAGAGCTAGAATGAAAGGAATACAGCAAGGAATCAAGTAACAAGCTAAAGAATGAATGTATTAGAGCTAGAATAAAAGGAATCAAGCAAGAAACGATGAAACAAGCTAAAGAATGAATGTTAGAAGGTATTAGAGCTAGAATGAAAGGAATACAGCTTGGAATCAAGTAACAAGCTAAAGAATGAATGTATTAGAGCTAGAATAAAAGGAATCAAGCAAGAAACGATGAAACAAGCTAAAGAATGAATGTTAGAAGGTATTAGAGCTAGAATGAAAGGAATACAGCTTGGAATCAAGTAACAAGCTAAAGAATGAATGTATTAGAGCTAGAATAAAAGGAATCAAGCAAGAAACGATGAAACAAGCTAAAGAATGAATGTTAGAAGGTATTAGAGCTAGAATGAAAGGAATACAGCAAGGAATCAAGTAACAAGCTAAAGAATGAATGTATTAGAGCTAGAATAAAAGGAATCAAGCAAGAAACGATGAAACAAGCTAAAGAATGAATGTTAGAAGGTATTAGAGCTAGAATAAAAGGAATACAGCTTGGAATCAAGTAACAAGCTAAAGAATGAATGTATTAGAGCTAGAATAAAAGGAATCAAGCAAGAAACGATGAAACAAGCTAAAGAATGAATGTTAGAAGGTATTAGAGCTAGAATAAAAGGAATACAGCTTGGAATCAAGTAACAAGCTAAAGAATGAATGTATTAGAGCTAGAATAAAAGGAATCAAGCAAGAAACGATGAAACAAGCTAAAGAATGAATGTTAGAAGGTATTAGAGCTAGAATAAAAGGAATACAGCTTGGAATCAAGTAACAAGCTAAAGAATGAATGTATTAGAGCTAGAATAAAAGGAATCAAGCAAGAAACGATGAAACAAGCTAAAGAATGAATGTTAGAAGGTATTAGAGCTAGAATGAAAGGAATACAGCTTGGAATCAAGTAACAAGCTAAAGAATGAATGTATTAGAGCTAGAATAAAAGGAATCAAGCAAGAAACGATGAAACAAGCTAAAGAATGAATGTTAGAAGGTATTAGAGCTAGAATGAAAGGAATACAGCTTGGAATCAAGTAACAAGCTAAAGAATGAATGTATTAGAGCTAGAATAAAAGGAATCAAGCAAGAAACGATGAAACAAGCTAAAGAATGAATGTTAGAAGGTATTAGAGCTAGAATAAAAGGAATACAGCAAGGAATCAAGTAACAAGCTAAAGAATGAATGTATTAGAGCTAGAATAAAAGGAATCAAGCAAGAAACGATGAAACAAGCTAAAGAATGAATGTTAGAAGGTATTAGAGCTAGAATGAAAGGAATACAGCTTGGAATCAAGTAACAAGCTAAAGAATGAATGTATTAGAGCTAGAATAAAAGGAATCAAGCAAGAAACGATGAAACAAGCTAAAGAATGAATGTTAGAAGGTATTAGAGCTAGAATAAAAGGAATACAGCTTGGAATCAAGTAACAAGCTAAAGAATGAATGTATTAGAGCTAGAATAAAAGGAATCAAGCAAGAAACGATGAAACAAGCTAAAGAATGAATGTTAGAAGGTATTAGAGCTAGAATAAAAGGAATACAGCTTGGAATCAAGTAACAAGCTAAAGAATGAATGTATTAGAGCTAGAATAAAAGGAATCAAGCAAGAAACGATGAAACAAGCTAAAGAATGAATGTTAGAAGGTATTAGAGCTAGAATAAAAGGAATACAGCTTGGAATCAAGTAACAAGCTAAAGAATGAATGTATTAGAGCTAGAATAAAAGGAATCAAGCAAGAAACGATGAAACAAGCTAAAGAATGAATGTTAGAAGGTATTAGAGCTAGAATGAAAGGAATACAGCTTGGAATCAAGTAACAAGCTAAAGAATGAATGTATTAGAGCTAGAATAAAAGGAATCAAGCAAGAAACGATGAAACAAGCTAAAGAATGAACGTTAGAAGGTATTAGAGCTAGAAAGAAAGGAATACAGCTTGGAATCAAGTAACAAGCTAAAGAATGAATGTATTAGAGCTAGAATAAAAGGAATCAAGCAAGAAACGATGAAACAAGCTAAAGAATGAATGTTAGAAGGTATTAGAGCTAGAATGAAAGGAATACAGCAAGGAATCAAGTAACAAGCTAAAGAATGAATGTATTAGAGCTAGAATAAAAGGAATCAAGCAAGAAACGATGAAACAAGCTAAAGAATGAATGTTAGAAGGTATTAGAGCTAGAATGAAAGGAATACAGCAAGGAATCAAGTAACAAGCTAAAGAATGAATGTATTAGAGCTAGAATAAAAGGAATCAAGCAAGAAACGATGAAACAAGCTAAAGAATGAATGTTAGAAGGTATTAGAGCTAGAATGAAAGGAATACAGCTTGGAATCAAGTAACAAGCTAAAGAATGAATGTATTAGAGCTAGAATAAAAGGAATCAAGCAAGAAACGATGAAACAAGCTAAAGAATGAATGTTAGAAGGTATTAGAGCTAGAATGAAAGGAATACAGCTTGGAATCAAGTAACAAGCTAAAGAATGAATGTATTAGAGCTAGAATAAAAGGAATCAAGCAAGAAACGATGAAACAAGCTAAAGAATGAATGTTAGAAGGTATTAGAGCTAGAATAAAAGGAATACAGCAAGGAATCAAGTAACAAGCTAAAGAATGAATGTATTAGAGCTAGAATAAAAGGAATCAAGCAAGAAACGATGAAACAAGCTAAAGAATGAATGATAGAAGGTATTAGAGCTAGAATAAAAGGAATACAGCTTGGAATCAAGTAACAAGCTAAAGAATGAATGTATTAGAGCTAGAATAAAAGGAATCAAGCAAGAAATGATGAAACAAGCTAAAGAATGAATGTTAGAAGGTATTAGAGCTAGAATAAAAGGAATACAGCAAGGAATCAAGTAACAAGCTAAAGAATGAATGTATTAGAGCTAGAATAAAAGGAATCAAGCAAGAAACGATGAAACAAGCTAAAGAATGAATGTTAGAAGGTATAAGAGCTAGAATGAAAGGAATACAGCAAGGAATCAAGTAACAAGCTAAAGAATGAATGTATTAGAGCTAGAATAAAAGGAATCAAGCAAGAAACGATGAAACAAGCTAAAGAATGAATGTTAGAAGGTATTAGAGCTAGAATAAAAGGAATACAGCTTGGAATCAAGTAACAAGCTAAAGAATGAATGTATTAGAGCTAGAATAAAAGGAATCAAGCAAGAAACGATGAAACAAGCTAAAGAATGAATGTTAGAAGGTATTAGAGCTAGAATAAAAGGAATACAGCTTGGAATCAAGTAACAAGCTAAAGAATGAATGTATTAGAGCTAGAATAAAAGGAATCAAGCAAGAAACGATGAAACAAGCTAAAGAATGAATGTTAGAAGGTATTAGAGCTAGAATGAAAGGAATACAGCAAGGAATCAAGTAACAAGCTAAAGAATGAATGTATTAGAGCTAGAATAAAAGGAATCAAGCAAGAAACGATGAAACAAGCTAAAGAATGAATGTTAGAAGGTATTAGAGCTAGAATGAAAGGAATACAGCAAGGAATCAAGTAACAAGCTAAAGAATGAATGTATTAGAGCTAGAATAAAAGGAATCAAGCAAGAAACGATGAAACAAGCTAAAGAATGAATGTTAGAAGGTATTAGAGCTAGAATAAAAGGAATACAGCTTGGAATCAAGTAACAAGCTAAAGAATGAATGTATTAGAGCTAGAATAAAAGGAATCAAGCAAGAAACGATGAAACAAGCTAAAGAATGAATGTTAGAAGGTATTAGAGCTAGAATAAAAGGAATACAGCTTGGAATCAAGTAACAAGCTAAAGAATGAATGTATTAGAGCTAGAATAAAAGGAATCAAGCAAGAAACGATGAAACAAGCTAAAGAATGAATGTTAGAAGGTATTAGAGCTAGAATAAAAGGAATACAGCTTGGAATCAAGTAACAAGCTAAAGAATGAATGTATTAGAGCTAGAATAAAAGGAATCAAGCAAGAAACGATGAAACAAGCTAAAGAATGAATGTTAGAAGGTATTAGAGCTAGAATGAAAGGAATACAGCTTGGAATCAAGTAACAAGCTAAAGAATGAATGTATTAGAGCTAGAATAAAAGGAATCAAGCAAGAAACGATGAAACAAGCTAAAGAATGAATGTTAGAAGGTATTAGAGCTAGAATGAAAGGAATACAGCTTGGAATCAAGTAACAAGCTAAAGAATGAATGTATTAGAGCTAGAATAAAAGGAATCAAGCAAGAAACGATGAAACAAGCTAAAGAATGAATGTTAGAAGGTATTAGAGCTAGAATAAAAGGAATACAGCAAGGAATCAAGTAACAAGCTAAAGAATGAATGTATTAGAGCTAGAATAAAAGGAATCAAGCAAGAAACGATGAAACAAGCTAAAGAATGAATGAGAAGGTATTAGAGCTAGAATAAAAGGAATACAGCTTGGAATCAAGTAACAAGCTAAAGAATGAATGTATTAGAGCTAGAATAAAAGGAATCAAGCAAGAAATGATGAAACAAGCTAAAGAATGAATGTTAGAAGGTATTAGAGCTAGAATAAAAGGAATACAGCAAGGAATGAAGTAACAAGCTAAAGAATGAATGTATTAGAGCTAGAATAAAAGGAATCAAGCAAGAAACGATGAAACAAGCTAAAGAATGAATGTTAGAAGGTATTAGAGCTAGAATGAAAGGAATACAGCAAGGAATCAAGTAACAAGCTAAAGAATGAATGTATTAGAGCTAGAATAAAAGGAATCAAGCAAGAAACGATGAAACAAGCTAAACAATGAATGTTGGAAGGTATTAGAGCTAGAATAAAAGGAATACAGCTTGGAATCAAGTAACAAGCTAAAGAATGAATGTATTAGAGCTAGAATAAAAGGAATCAAGCAAGAAACGATGAAACAAGCTAAAGAATGAATGTTAGAAGGTATTAGAGCTAGAATGAAAGGAATACATCTTGGAATCAAGTAACAAGCTAAAGAATGAATGTATTAGAGCTAGAATAAAAGGAATCAAGCAAGAAACGATGAAACAAGCTAAAGAATGAATGTTAGAAGGTATTAGAGCTAGAATGAAAGGAATACAGCAAGGAATCAAGTAACAAGCTAAAGAATGAATGTATTAGAGCTAGAATAAAAGGAATCAAGCAAGAAACGATGAAACAAGCTAAAGAATGAATGTTAGAAGGCATTAGAGCTAGAATAAAAGGAATACAGCTTGGAATCAAGTAACAACCTAAAGAATGAATGTATTAGAGCTAGAATAAAAGGAATCAAGCAAGAAACGATGAAACAAGCTAAAGAATGAATGTTAGAAGGTATTAGAGCTAGAATAAAAGGAATACAGCTTGGAATCAAGTAACAAGCTAAAGAATGAATGTATTAGAGCTAGAATAAAAGGAATCAAGCAAGAAACGATGAAACAAGCTAAAGAATGAATGTTAGAAGGTATTAGAGCTAGAATGAAAGGAATACAGCAAGGAATCAAGTAACAAGCTAAAGAATGAATGTATTAGAGCTAGAATAAAAGGAATCAAGCAAGAAACGATGAAACAAGCTAAAGAATGAATGTTAGAAGGTATTAGAGCTAGAATAAAAGGAATACAGCTTGGAATCAAGTAACAAGCTAAAGAATGAATGTATTAGAGCTAGAATAAAAGGAATCAAGCAAGAAACGATGAAACAAGCTAAAGAATGAATGTTAGAAGGTATTAGAGCTAGAATGAAAGGAATACAGCAGAGGAATCAAGTAACAAGCTAAAGAATGAATGTATTAGAGCTAGAATAAAAGGAATCAAGCAAGAAACGATGAAACAAGCTAAAGAATGAATGTTAGAAGGCATTAGAGCTAGAATAAAAGGAATACAGCTTGGAATCAAGTAACAACCTAAAGAATGAATGTATTAGAGCTAGAATAAAAGGAATCAAGCAAGAAACGATGAAACAAGCTAAAGGATGAATGTTAGAAGGTATTAGAGCTAGAATAAAAGGAATACAGCTTGGAATCAAGTAACAAGCTAAAGAATGAATGTATTAGAGCTAGAATAAAAGGAATCAAGCAAGAAACGATGAAACAAGCTAAAGAATGAATGTTAGAAGGTATTAGAGCTAGAATGAAAGGAATACAGCTTGGAATCAAGTAACAAGCTAAAGAATGAATATATTAGAGCTAGAATAAAAGGAATCAAGCAAGAAACGATGAAACAAGCTAAAGAATGAATGTTAGAAGGTATTAGAGCTAGAATAAAAGGAATACAGCTTGGAATCAAGTAACAAGCTAAAGAATGAATGTATTAGAGCTAGAATAAAAGGAATCAAGCAAGAAACGATGAAACAAGCTAAAGAACGAATGTTAGAAGGTATTAGAGCTAGAATAAAAGGAATACAGCTTGGAATCAAGTAACAAGCTAAAGAATGAATGTATTAGAGCTAGAATAAAAGGAATCAAGCAAGAAACGATGAAACAAGCTAAAGAATGAATGTTAGAAGGTATTAGAGCTAGAATAAAAGGAATACAGCTTGGAATCAAGTAACAAGCTAAAGAATGAATGTATTAGAGCTAGAATAAAAGGAATCAAGCAAGAAACGATGAAACAAGCAAAAGAATGAATGTTAGAAGGTATTAGAGCGAGAATAAAAGGAATACAGCTTGAAATCAAGTAACAAGCTAAAGAATGAATGTATTAGAGCTAGAATAAAAGGAATCAAGCAAGAAATGATGAAACAAGCTAAAGAATGAATGTTAGAAGTTATTAGAGCTAGAATAAAAGGAATACAGCAAGGAATCAAGTAACAAGCTAAAGAATGAATGTATTAGAGCTAGAATAAAAGGAATCAAGCAAGAAACGATGAAACAAGCTAAAGAATGAATGTTAGAAGGTATTAGAGCTAGAATAAAAGGAATACAGCAAGGAATCAAGTAACAAGCTAAAGAATGAATGTATTAGAGCTAGAATAAAAGGAATCAAGCAAGAAACGATGAAACAAGCTAAAGAATGAATGTTAGAAGGTATTAGAGCTAGAATGAAAGGAATACAGCAAGGAATCAAGTAACAAGCTAAAGAATGAATGTATTAGAGCTAGAATAAAAGGAATCAAGCAAGAAACGATGAAACAAGCTAAAGAATGAATGTTAGAAGGTATTAGAGCTAGAATGAAAGGAATACAGCTTGGAATCAAGTAACAAGCTAAAGAATGAATGTATTAGAGCTAGAATAAAAGGAATCAAGCAAGAAACGATGAAACAAGCTAAAGAATGAATGTTAGAAGGTATTAGAGCTAGAATGAAAGGAATACAGCTTGGAATCAAGTAACAAGCTAAAGAATGAATGTATTAGAGCTAGAATAAAAGGAATCAAGCAAGAAACGATGAAACAAGCTAAAGAATGAATGTTAGAAGGTATTAGAGCTAGAATAAAAGGAATACAGCTTGGAATCAAGTAACAAGCTAAAGAATGAATGTATTAGAGCTAGAATAAAAGGAATCAAGCAAGAAACGATGAAACAAGCAAAAGAATGAATGTTAGAAGGTATTAGAGCCAGAATAAAAGGAATACAGCTTGGAATCAAGTAACAAGCTAAAGAATGAATGTATTAGAGCTAGAATAAAAGGAATCAAGCAAGAAATGATGAAACAAGCTAAAGAATGAATGTTAGAAGGTATTAGAGCTAGAATAAAAGGAATACAGCAAGGAATCAAGTAACAAGCTAAAGAATGAATGTATTAGAGCTAGAATAAAAGGAATCAAGCAAGAAACGATAAAACAAGCTAAAGAATGAATGTTAGAAGGTATTAGAGCTAGAATAAAAGGAATACAGCAAGGAATCTAGTAACAAGCTAAAGAATGAATGTATTAGAGCTAGAATAAAAGGAATCAAGCAAGAAACGATGAAACAAGCTAAAGAATGAATGTTAGAAGGTATTAGAGCTAGAATGAAAGGAATACAGCAAGGAATCAAGTAACAAGCTAAAGAATGAATGTATTAGAGCTAGAATAAAAGGAATCAAGCAAGAAACGATGAAACAAGCTAAAGAATGAATGTTAGAAGGTATTAGAGCTAGAATGAAAGGAATACAGCTTGGAATCAAGTAACAAGCTAAAGAATGAATGTATTAGAGCTAGAATAAAAGGAATCAAGCAAGAAACGATGAAACAAGCTAAAGAATGAATGTTAGAAGGTATTAGAGCTAGAATGAAAGGAATACAGCTTGGAATCAAGTAACAAGCTAAAGAATGAATGTATTAGAGCTAGAATAAAAGGAATCAAGCAAGAAACGATGAAACAAGCTAAAGAATGAATGTTAGAAGGTATTAGAGCTAGAATAAAAGGAATACAGCAAGGAATCAAGTAACAAGCTAAAGAATGAATGTATTAGAGCTAGAATAAAAGGAATCAAGCAAGAAACGATGAAACAAGCTAAAGAATGAATGTTAGAAGGTATTAGAGCTAGAATAAAAGGAATACAGCTTGGAATCAAGTAACAAGCTAAAGAATGAATGTATTAGAGCTAGAATAAAAGGAATCAAGCAAGAAACGATGAAACAAGCTAAAGAATGAATGTTAGAAGGTATTAGAGCTAGAATAAAAGGAATACAGCAAGGAATCAAGTAACAAGCTAAAGAATGAATGTATTAGAGCTAGAATAAAAGGAATCAAGCAAGAAACGATGAAACAAGCTAAAGAATGAATGTTAGAAGGTATAAGAGCTAGAATGAAAGGAATACAGCAAGGAATCAAGTAACAAGCTAAAGAATGAATGTATTAGAGCTAGAATAAAAGGAATCAAGCAAGAAACGATGAAACAAGCTAAAGAATGAATGTTAGAAGGTATTAGAGCTAGAATAAAAGGAATACAGCTTGGAATCAAGTAACAAGCTAAAGAATGAATGTATTAGAGCTAGAATAAAAGGAATCAAGCAAGAAACGATGAAACAAGCTAAAGAATGAATGTTAGAAGGTATTAGAGCTAGAATAAAAGGAATACAGCTTGGAATCAAGTAACAAGCTAAAGAATGAATGTATTAGAGCTAGAATAAAAGGAATCAAGCAAGAAACGATGAAACAAGCTAAAGAATGAATGTTAGAAGGTATTAGAGCTAGAATAAAAGGAATACAGCAAGGAATCAAGTAACAAGCTAAAGAATGAATGTATTAGAGCTAGAATAAAAGGAATCAAGCAAGAAACGATGAAACAAGCTAAAGAATGAATGTTAGAAGGTATAAGAGCTAGAATGAAAGGAATACAGCAAGGAATCAAGTAACAAGCTAAAGAATGAATGTATTAGAGCTAGAATAAAAGGAATCAAGCAAGAAACGATGAAACAAGCTAAAGAATGAATGTTAGAAGGTATTAGAGCTAGAATGAAAGGAATACAGCTTGGAATCAAGTAACAAGCTAAAGAATGAATGTATTAGAGCTAGAATAAAAGGAATCAAGCAAGAAACGATGAAACAAGCTAAAGAATGAATGTTAGAAGGTATTAGAGCTAGAATAAAAGGAATACAGCTTGGAATCAAGTAACAAGCTAAAGAATGAATGTATTAGAGCTAGAATAAAAGGAATCAAGCAAGAAACGATGAAACAAGCTAAAGAATGAATGTTAGAAGGTATTAGAGCTAGAATGAAAGGAATACAGCTTGGAATCAAGTAACAAGCTAAAGAATGAATGTATTAGAGCTAGAATAAAAGGAATCAAGCAAGAAACGATGAAACAAGCTAAAGAATGAATGTTAGAAGGTATTAGAGCTAGAATGAAAGGAATACAGCAAGGAATCAAGTAACAAGCTAAAGAATGAATGTATTAGAGCTAGAATAAAAGGAATCAAGCAAGAAACGATGAAACAAGCTAAAGAATGAATGTTAGAAGGTATTAGAGCTAGAATAAAAGGAATACAGCTTGGAATCAAGTAACAAGCTAAAGAATGAATGTATTAGAGCTAGAATAAAAGGAATCAAGCAAGAAACGATGAAACAAGCTAAAGAATGAATGTTAGAAGGTATTAGAGCTAGAATAAAAGGAATACAGCTTGGAATCAAGTAACAAGCTAAAGAATGAATGTATTAGAGCTAGAATAAAAGGAATCAAGCAAGAAACGATGAAACAAGCTAAAGAATGAATGTTAGAAGGTATTAGAGCTAGAATGAAAGGAATACAGCTTGGAATCAAGTAACAAGCTAAAGAATGAATATATTAGAGCTAGAATAAAAGGAATCAAGCAAGAAACGATGAAACAAGCTAAAGAATGAATGTTAGAAGGTATTAGAGCTAGAATAAAAGGAATACAGCTTGGAATCAAGTAACAAGCTAAAGAATGAATGTATTAGAGCTAGAATAAAAGGAATCAAGCAAGAAACGATGAAACAAGCTAAAGAATGAATGTTAGAAGGTATTAGAGCTAGAATAAAAGGAATACAGCTTGGAATCAAGTAACAAGCTAAAGAATGAATGTATTAGAGCTAGAATAAAAGGAATCAAGCAAGAAACGATGAAACAAGCTAAAGAATGAATGTTAGAAGGTATTAGAGCTAGAATAAAAGGAATACAGCTTGGAATCAAGTAACAAGCTAAAGAATGAATGTATTAGAGCTAGAATAAAAGGAATCAAGCAAGAAACGATGAAACAAGCAAAAGAATGAATGTTAGAAGGTATTAGAGCCAGAATAAAAGGAATACAGCTTGGAATCAAGTAACAAGCTAAAGAATGAATGTATTAGAGCTAGAATAAAAGGAATCAAGCAAGAAATGATGAAACAAGCTAAAGAATGAATGTTAGAAGGTATTAGAGCTAGAATAAAAGGAATACAGCAAGGAATCAAGTGACAAGCTAAAGAATGAATGTATTAGAGCTAGAATAAAAGGAATCAAGCAAGAAACGATAAAACAAGCTAAAGAATGAATGTTAGAAGGTATTAGAGCTAGAATAAAAGGAATACAGCAAGGAATCAAGTAACAAGCTAAAGAATGAATGTATTAGAGCTAGAATAAAAGGAATCAAGCAAGAAACGATGAAACAAGCTAAAGAATGAATGTTAGAAGGTATTAGAGCTAGAATGAAAGGAATACAGCAAGGAATCAAGTAACAAGCTAAAGAATGAATGTATTAGAGCTAGAATAAAAGGAATCAAGCAAGAAACGATGAAACAAGCTAAAGAATGAATGTTAGAAGGTATTAGAGCTAGAATGAAAGGAATACAGCTTGGAATCAAGTAACAAGCTAAAGAATGAATGTATTAGAGCTAGAATAAAAGGAATCAAGCAAGAAACGATGAAACAAGCTAAAGAATGAATGTTAGAAGGTATTAGAGCTAGAATGAAAGGAATACAGCTTGGAATCAAGTAACAAGCTAAAGAATGAATGTATTAGAGCTAGAATAAAAGGAATCAAGCAAGAAACGATGAAACAAGCTAAAGAATGAATGTTAGAAGGTATTAGAGCTAGAATAAAAGGAATACAGCAAGGAATCAAGTAACAAGCTAAAGAATGAATGTATTAGAGCTAGAATAAAAGGAATCAAGCAAGAAACGATGAAACAAGCTAAAGAATGAATGTTAGAAGGTATTAGAGCTAGAATAAAAGGAATACAGCTTGGAATCAAGTAACAAGCTAAAGAATGAATGTATTAGAGCTAGAATAAAAGGAATCAAGCAAGAAATGATGAAACAAGCTAAAGAATGAATGTTAGAAGGTATTAGAGCTAGAATAAAAGGAATACAGCAAGGAATCAAGTAACAAGCTAAAGAATGAATGTATTAGAGCTAGAATAAAAGGAATCAAGCAAGAAACGATGAAACAAGCTAAAGAATGAATGTTAGAAGGTATAAGAGCTAGAATGAAAGGAATACAGCAAGGAATCAAGTAACAAGCTAAAGAATGAATGTATTAGAGCTAGAATAAAAGGAATCAAGCAAGAAACGATGAAACAAGCTAAAGAATGAATGTTAGAAGGTATTAGAGCTAGAATAAAAGGAATACAGCTTGGAATCAAGTAACAAGCTAAAGAATGAATGTATTAGAGCTAGAATAAAAGGAATCAAGCAAGAAACGATGAAACAAGCAAAAGAATGAATGTTAGAAGGTATTAGAGCTAGAATAAAAGGAATACAGCTTGGAATCAAGTAACAAGCTAAAGAATGAATGTATTAGAGCTAGAATAAAAGGAATCAAGCAAGAAACGATGAAACAAGCTAAAGAATGAATGTTAGAAGGTATTAGAGCTAGAATAAAAGGAATACAGCTTGGAATCAAGTAACAAGCTAAAGAATGAATGTATTAGAGCTAGAATAAAAGGAATCAAGCAAGAAACGATGAAACAAGCAAAAGAATGAATGTTAGAAGGTATTAGAGCGAGAATAAAAGGAATACAGCTTGGAATCAAGTAACAAGCTAAAGAATGAATGTATTAGAGCTAGAATAAAAGGAATCAAGCAAGAAACGATGAAACAAGCTAAAGAATGAATGTTAGAAGGTATTAGAGCTAGAATGAAAGGAATACAGCTTGGAATCAAGTAACAAGCTAAAGAATGAATGTATTAGAGCTAGAATAAAAGGAATCAAGCAAGAAACGATGAAACAAGCTAAAGAATGAATGTTAGAAGGTATTAGAGCTAGAATAAAAGGAATACAGCTTGGAATCAAGTAACAAGCTAAAGAATGAATGTATTAGAGCTAGAATAAAAGGAATCAAGCAAGAAACGATGAAACAAGCTAAAGAATGAATGTTAGAAGGTATTAGAGCTAGAATAAAAGGAATACAGCTTGGAATCAAGTAACAAGCTAAAGAATGAATGTATTAGAGCTAGAATAAAAGGAATCAAGCAAGAAATGATGAAACAAGCTAAAGAATGAATGTTAGAAGGTATTAGAGCTAGAATAAAAGGAATACAGCAAGGAATCAAGTAACAAGCTAAAGAATGAATGTATTAGAGATAGAATAAAAGGAATCAAGCAAGAAACGATGAAACAAGCTAAAGAATGAATGTTAGAAGGTATTAGAGCTAGAATGAAAGGAATACAGCAAGGAATCAAGTAACAAGCTAAAGAATGAATGTATTAGAGCTAGAATAAAAGGAATCAAGCAAGAAACGATGAAACAAGCTAAAGAATGAATGTTAGAAGGTATTAGAGCTAGAATAAAAGGAATACAGCAAGGAATCAAGTAACAAGCTAAAGAATGAATGTATTAGAGCTAGAATAAAAGGAATCAAGCAAGAAACGATGAAACAAGCTAAAGAATGAATGTTAGAAGGTATTAGAGCTAGAATGAAAGGAATACAGCAAGGAATCAAGTAACAAGCTAAAGAATGAATGTATTAGAGCTAGAATAAAAGGAATCAAGCAAGAAACGATGAAACAAGCTAAAGAATGAATGTTAGAAGGTATTAGAGCTAGAATAAAAGGAATACAGCTTGGAATCAAGTAACAAGCTAAAGAATGAATGTATTAGAGCTAGAATAAAAGGAATCAAGCAAGAAACGATGAAACAAGCTAAAGAATGAATGTTAGAAGGTATTAGAGCTAGAATAAAAGGAATACAGCTTGGAATCAAGTAACAAGCTAAAGAATGAATGTATTAGAGCTAGAATAAAAGGAATCAAGCAAGAAACGATGAAACAAGCTAAAGAATGAATGTTAGAAGGTATTAGAGCTAGAATAAAAGGAATACAGCTTGGAATCAAGTAACAAGCTAAAGAATGAATGTATTAGAGCTAGAATAAAAGGAATCAAGCAAGAAACGATGAAACAAGCTAAAGAATGAATGTTAGAAGGTATTAGAGCTAGAAAGAAAGGAATACAGCTTGGAATCAAGTAACAAGCTAAAGAATGAATGTATTAGAGCTAGAATAAAAGGAATCAAGCAAGAAACGATGAAACAAGCTAAAGAATGAATGTTAGAAGGTATAAGAGCTAGAATGAAAGGAATACAGCAAGGAATCAAGTAACAAGCTAAAGAATGAATGTATTAGAGCTAGAATAAAAGGAATCAAGCAAGAAACGATGAAACAAGCTAAAGAATGAATGTTAGAAGGTATTAGAGCTAGAATAAAAGGAATACAGCTTGGAATCAAGTAACAAGCTAAAGAATGAATGTATTAGAGCTAGAATAAAAGGAATCAAGCAAGAAACGATGAAACAAGCTAAAGAATGAATGTTAGAAGGTATTAGAGCTAGAATAAAAGGAATACAGCAAGGAATCAAGTAACAAGCTAAAGAATGAATGTATTAGAGCTAGAATAAAAGGAATCAAGCAAGAAACGATGAAACAAGCTAAAGAATGAATGTTAGAAGGTATAAGAGCTAGAATGAAAGGAATACAGCAAGGAATCAAGTAACAAGCTAAAGAATGAATGTATTAGAGCTAGAATAAAAGGAATCAAGCAAGAAACGATGAAACAAGCTAAAGAATGAATGTTAGAAGGTATTAGAGCTAGAATAAAAGGAATACAGCTTGGAATCAAGTAACAAGCTAAAGAATGAATGTATTAGAGCTAGAATAAAAGGAATCAAGCAAGAAACGATGAAACAAGCTAAAGAATGAATGTTAGAAGGTATTAGAGCTAGAATAAAAGGAATACAGCTTGGAATCAAGTAACAAGCTAAAGAATGAATGTATTAGAGCTAGAATAAAAGGAATCAAGCAAGAAATGATGAAACAAGCTAAAGAATGAATGTTAGAAGGTATTAGAGCTAGAATGAAAGGAATACAGCTTGGAATCAAGTAACAAGCTAAAGAATGAATGTATTAGAGCTAGAATAAAAGGAATCAAGCAAGAAACGATGAAACAAGCTAAAGAATGAATGTTAGAAGGTATTAGAGCTAGAATGAAAGGAATACAGCAAGGAATCAAGTAACAAGCTAAAGAATGAATGTATTAGAGCTAGAATAAAAGGAATCAAGCAAGAAACGATGAAACAAGCTAAAGAATGAATGTTAGAAGGTATTAGAGCTAGAATAAAAGGAATACAGCTTGGAATCAAGTAACAAGCTAAAGAATGAATGTATTAGAGCTAGAATAAAAGGAATCAAGCAAGAAACGATGAAACAAGCTAAAGAATGAATGTTAGAAGGTATTAGAGCTAGAATAAAAGGAATACAGCTTGGAATCAAGTAACAAGCTAAAGAATGAATGTATTAGAGCTAGAATAAAAGGAATCAAGCAAGAAACGATGAAACAAGCTAAAGAATGAATGTTAGAAGGTATTAGAGCTAGAATGAAAGGAATACAGCTTGGAATCAAGTAACAAGCTAAAGAATGAATATATTAGAGCTAGAATAAAAGGAATCAAGCAAGAAACGATGAAACAAGCTAAAGAATGAATGTTAGAAGGTATTAGAGCTAGAATAAAAGGAATACAGCTTGGAATCAAGTAACAAGCTAAAGAATGAATGTATTAGAGCTAGAATAAAAGGAATCAAGCAAGAAACGATGAAACAAGCTAAAGAATGAATGTTAGAAGGTATTAGAGCTAGAATAAAAGGAATACAGCTTGGAATCAAGTAACAAGCTAAAGAATGAATGTATTAGAGCTAGAATAAAAGGAATCAAGCAAGAAACGATGAAACAAGCTAAAGAATGGATGTTAGAAGGTATTAGAGCTAGAATAAAAGGAATACAGCTTGGAATCAAGTAACAAGCTAAAGAATGAATGTATTAGAGCTAGAATAAAAGGAATCAAGCAAGAAACGATGAAACAAGCAAAAGAATGAATGTTAGAAGGTATTAGAGCCAGAATAAAAGGAATACAGCTTGGAATCAAGTAACAAGCTAAAGAATGAATGTATTAGAGCTAGAATAAAAGGAATCAAGCAAGAAATGATGAAACAAGCTAAAGAATGAATGTTAGAAGGTATTAGAGCTAGAATAAAAGGAATACAGCAAGGAATCAAGTAACAAGCTAAAGAATGAATGTATTAGAGCTAGAATAAAAGGAATCAAGCAAGAAACGATAAAACAAGCTAAAGAATGAATGTTAGAAGGTATTAGAGCTAGAATAAAAGGAATACAGCAAGGAATCAAGTAACAAGCTAAAGAATGAATGTATTAGAGCTAGAATAAAAGGAATCAAGCAAGAAACGATGAAACAAGCTAAAGAATGAATGTTAGAAGGTATTAGAGCTAGAATGAAAGGAATACAGCAAGGAATCAAGTAACAAGCTAAAGAATGAATGTATTAGAGCTAGAATAAAAGGAATCAAGCAAGAAACGATGAAACAAGCTAAAGAATGAATGTTAGAAGGTATTAGAGCTAGAATGAAAGGAATACAGCTTGGAATCAAGTAACAAGCTAAAGAATGAATGTATTAGAGCTAGAATAAAAGGAATCAAGCAAGAAACGATGAAACAAGCTAAAGAATGAATGTTAGAAGGTATTAGAGCTAGAATGAAAGGAATACAGCTTGGAATCAAGTAACAAGCTAAAGAATGAATGTATTAGAGCTAGAATAAAAGGAATCAAGCAAGAAACGATGAAACAAGCTAAAGAATGAATGTTAGAAGGTATTAGAGCTAGAATAAAAGGAATACAGCAAGGAATCAAGTAACAAGCTAAAGAATGAATGTATTAGAGCTAGAATAAAAGGAATCAAGCAAGAAACGATGAAACAAGCTAAAGAATGAATGTTAGAAGGTATTAGAGCTAGAATAAAAGGAATACAGCTTGGAATCAAGTAACAAGCTAAAGAATGAATGTATTAGAGCTAGAATAAAAGGAATCAAGCAAGAAACGATGAAACAAGCTAAAGAATGAATGTTAGAAGGTATTAGAGCTAGAATGAAAGGAATACAGCTTGGAATCAAGTAACAAGCTAAAGAATGAATGTATTAGAGCTAGAATAAAAGGAATCAAGCAAGAAACGATGAAACAAGCTAAAGAATGAATGTTAGAAGGTATTAGAGCTAGAATGAAAGGAATACAGCAAGGAATCAAGTAACAAGCTAAAGAATGAATGTATTAGAGCTAGAATAAAAGGAATCAAGCAAGAAACGATGAAACAAGCTAAAGAATGAATGTTAGAAGGTATTAGAGCTAGAATAAAAGGAATACAGCTTGGAATCAAGTAACAAGCTAAAGAATGAATGTATTAGAGCTAGAATAAAAGGAATCAAGCAAGAAACGATGAAACAAGCTAAAGAATGAATGTTAGAAGGTATTAGAGCTAGAATAAAAGGAATACAGCTTGGAATCAAGTAACAAGCTAAAGAATGAATGTATTAGAGCTAGAATAAAAGGAATCAAGCAAGAAACGATGAAACAAGCTAAAGAATGAATGTTAGAAGGTATTAGAGCTAGAATGAAAGGAATACAGCTTGGAATCAAGTAACAAGCTAAAGAATGAATATATTAGAGCTAGAATAAAAGGAATCAAGCAAGAAACGATGAAACAAGCTAAAGAATGAATGTTAGAAGGTATTAGAGCTAGAATGAAAGGAATACAGCAAGGAATCAAGTAACAAGCTAAAGAATGAATGTATTAGAGCTAGAATAAAAGGAATCAAGCAAGAAACGATGAAACAAGCTAAAGAATGAATGTTAGAAGGTATTAGAGCTAGAATAAAAGGAATACAGCTTGGAATCAAGTAACAAGCTAAAGAATGAATGTATTAGAGCTAGAATAAAAGGAATCAAGCAAGAAACGATGAAACAAGCTAAAGAATGAATGTTAGAAGGTATTAGAGCTAGAATAAAAGGAATACAGCTTGGAATCAAGTAACAAGCTAAAGAATGAATGTATTAGAGCTAGAATAAAGGGAATCAAGCAAGAAACGATGAAACAAGCTAAAGAATGAATGTTAGAAGGTATTAGAGCTAGAATGAAAGGAATACAGCTTGGAATCAAGTAACAAGCTAAAGAATGAATGTATTAGAGCTAGAATAAAAGGAATCAAGCAAGAAACGATGAAACAAGCTAAAGAATGAATGTTAGAAGGTATTAGAGCTAGAATGAAAGGAATACAGCAAGGAATCAAGTAACAAGCTAAAGAATGAATGTATTAGAGCTAGAATAAAAGGAATCAAGCAAGAAACGATGAAACAAGCTAAAGAATGAATGTTAGAAGGTATTAGAGCTAGAATAAAAGGAATACAGCTTGGAATCAAGTAACAAGCTAAAGAATGAATGTATTAGAGCTAGAATAAAAGGAATCAAGCAAGAAACGATGAAACAAGCTAAAGAATGAATGTTAGAAGGTATTAGAGCTAGAATAAAAGGAATACAGCTTGGAATCAAGTAACAAGCTAAAGAATGAATGTATTAGAGCTAGAATAAAAGGAATCAAGCAAGAAACGATGAAACAAGCTAAAGAATGAATGTTAGAAGGTATTAGAGCTAGAATAAAAGGAATACAGCTTGGAATCAAGTAACAAGCTAAAGAATGAATGTATTAGAGCTAGAATAAAAGGAATCAAGCAAGAAACGATGAAACAAGCTAAAGAATGAATGTTAGAAGGTATTAGAGCTAGAATGAAAGGAATACAGCTTGGAATCAAGTAACAAGCTAAAGAATGAATATATTAGAGCTAGAATAAAAGGAATCAAGCAAGAAACGATGAAACAAGCTAAAGAATGAATGTTAGAAGGTATTAGAGCTAGAATGAAAGGAATACAGCAAGGAATCAAGTAACAAGCTAAAGAATGAATGTATTAGAGCTAGAATAAAAGGAATCAAGCAAGAAACGATGAAACAAGCTAAAGAATGAATGTTAGAAGGTATTAGAGCTAGAATAAAAGGAATACAGCTTGGAATCAAGTAACAAGCTAAAGAATGAATGTATTAGAGCTAGAATAAAAGGAATCAAGCAAGAAACGATGAAACAAGCTAAAGAATGAATGTTAGAAGGTATTAGAGCTAGAATAAAAGGAATACAGCTTGGAATCAAGTAACAAGCTAAAGAATGAATGTATTAGAGCTAGAATAAAAGGAATCAAGCAAGAAACGATGAAACAAGCTAAAGAATGAATGTTAGAAGGTATTAGAGCTAGAATAAAAGGAATACAGCTTGGAATCAAGTAACAAGCTAAAGAATGAATGTATTAGAGCTAGAATAAAAGGAATCAAGCAAGAAACGATGAAACAAGCTAAAGAATGAATGTTAGAAGGTATTAGAGCTAGAGTGAAAGGAATACAGCAAGGAATCAAGTAACAAGCTAAAGAATGAATGTATTAGAGCTAGAATAAAAGGAATCAAGCAAGAAACGATGAAACAAGCTAAAGAATGAATGTTAGAAGGTATTAGAGCTAGAATAAAAGGAATACAGCTTGGAATCAAGTAACAAGCTAAAGAATGAATGTATTAGAGCTAGAATAAAAGGAATCAAGCAAGAAACGATGAAACAAGCTAAAGAATGAATGTTAGAAGGTATTAGAGCGAGAATAAAAGGAATACAGCTTGGAATCAAGTAACAAGCTAAAGAATGAATGTATTAGAGCTAGAATAAAAGGAATCAAGCAAGAAACGATGAAACAAGCTAAAGAATGAATGTTAGAAGGTATTAGAGCTAGAATAAAAGGAATACAGCTTGGAATCAAGTAACAAGCTAAAGAATGAATGTATTAGAGCTAGAATAAAAGGAATCAAGCAAGAAACGATGAAACAAGCTAAAGAATGAATGTTAGAAGGTATTAGAGCTAGAATAAAAGGAATACAGCTTGGAATCAAGTAACAAGCTAAAGAATGAATGTATTAGAGCTAGAATAAAAGGAATCAAGCAAGAAACGATGAAACAAGCTAAAGAATGAATGTTAGAAGGTATTAGAGCTAGAATAAAAGGAATACAGCTTGGAATCAAGTAACAAGCTAAAGAATGAATGTATTAGAGCTAGAATAAAAGGAATCAAGCAAGAAACGATGAAACAAGCTAAAGAATGAATGTTAGAAGGTATTAGAGCTAGAATAAAAGGAATACAGCTTGGAATCAAGTAACAAGCTAAAGAATGAATGTATTAGAGCTAGAATAAAAGGAATCAAGCAAGAAACGATGAAACAAGCTAAAGAATGAATGTTAGAAGGTATTAGAGCTAGAATAAAAGGAATACAGCTTGGAATCAAGTAACAAGCTAAAGAATGAATGTATTAGAGCTAGAATAAAAGGAATCAAGCAAGAAATGATGAAACAAGCTAAAGAATGAATGTTAGAAGGTATTAGAGCTAGAATAAAAGGAATACAGCTTGGAATCAAGTAACAAGCTAAAGAATGAATGTATTAGAGCTAGAATAAAAGGAATCAAGCAAGAAACGATGAAACAAGCTAAAGAATGAATGTTAGAAGGTATTAGAGCTAGAATGAAAGGAATACAGCAAGGAATCAAGTAACAAGCTAAAGAATGAATGTATTAGAGCTAGAATAAAAGGAATCAAGCAAGAAACGATGAAACAAGCTAAAGAATGAATGTTAGAAGGTATTAGAGCTAGAATAAAAGGAATACAGCAAGGAATCAAGTAACAAGCTAAAGAATGAATGTATTAGAGCTAGAATAAAAGGAATCAAGCAAGAAACGATGAAACAAGCTAAAGAATGAATGTCAGAAGGTATTAGAGCTAGAATGAAAGGAATACAGCAAGGAATCAAGTAACAAGCTAAAGAATGAATGTATTAGAGCTAGAATAAAAGGAATCAAGCAAGAAACGATGAAACAAGCTAAAGTATGAATGTTAGAAGGTATTAGAGCTAGAATAAAAGGAATACAGCTTGGAATCAAGTAACAAGCTAAAGAATGAATGTATTAGAGCTAGAATAAAAGGAATCAAGCAAGAAACGATGAAACAAGCTAAAGAATGAATGTTAGAAGGTATTAGAGCTAGAATAAAAGGAATACAGCTTGGAATCAAGTAACAAGCTAAAGAATGAATGTATTAGAGCTAGAATAAAAGGAATCAAGCAAGAAACGATGAAACAAGCTAAAGAATGAATGTTAGAAGGTATTAGAGCTAGAATAAAAGGAATACAGCTTGGAATCAAGTAACAAGCTAAAGAATGAATGTATTAGAGCTAGAATAAAAGGAATCAAGCAAGAAACGATGAAACAAGCTAAAGAATGAATGTTAGAAGGTATTAGAGCTAGAATAAAAGGAATACAGCTTGGAATCAAGTAACAAGCTAAAGAATGAATGTATTAGAGCTAGAATAAAAGGAATCAAGCAAGAAACGATGAAACAAGCTAAAGAATGAATGTTAGAAGGTATTAGAGCTAGAATGAAAGGAATACAGCTTGGAATCAAGTAACAAGCTAAAGAATGAATGTATTAGAGCTAGAATAAAAGGAATCAAGCAAGAAACGATGAAACAAGCTAAAGAATGAATGTTAGAAGGTATTAGAGCTAGAATGAAAGGAATACAGCAAGGAATCAAGTAACAAGCTAAAGAATGAATGTATTAGAGCTAGAATAAAAGGAATCAAGCAAGAAACGATGAAACAAGCTAAAGAATGAATGTTAGAAGGTATTAGAGCTAGAATAAAAGGAATACAGCTTGGAATCAAGTAACAAGCTAAAGAATGAATGTATTAGAGCTAGAATAAAAGGAATCAAGCAAGAAACGATGAAACAAGCTAAAGAATGAATGTTAGAAGGTATTAGAGCTAGAATAAAAGGAATACAGCTTGGAATCAAGTAACAAGCTAAAGAATGAATGTATTAGAGCTAGAATAAAAGGAATCAAGCAAGAAACGATGAAACAAGCTAAAGAATGAATGTTAGAAGGTATTAGAGCTAGAATAAAAGGAATACAGCTTGGAATCAAGTAACAAGCTAAAGAATGAATGTATTAGAGCTAGAATAAAAGGAATCAAGCAGGAAACGATGAAACAAGCAAAAGAATGAATGTTAGAAGGTATTAGAGCTAGAATAAAAGGAATACAGCTTGGAATCAAGTAACAAGCTAAAGAATGAATGTATTAGAGCTAGAATAAAAGGAATCAAGCAAGAAACGATGAAACAAGCTAAAGAATGAATGTTAGAAGGTATTAGAGCTTAGAATGAAAGGAATACAGCTTGGAATCAAGTAACAAGCTAAAGAATGAATGTATTAGAGCTAGAATAAAAGGAATCAAGCAAGAAACGATGAAACAAGCTAAAGAATGAATGTTAGAAGGTATTAGAGCTAGAATGAAAGGAATACAGCAAGGAATCAAGTAACAAGCTAAAGAATGAATGTATTAGAGCTAGAATAAAAGGAATCAAGCAAGAAACGATGAAACAAGCTAAAGAATGAATGTTAGAAGGTATTAGAGCTAGAATAAAAGGAATACAGCTTGGAATCAAGTAACAAGCTAAAGAATGAATGTATTAGAGCTAGAATAAAAGGAATCAAGCAAGAAACGATGAAACAAGCTAAAGAATGAATGTTAGAAGGTATTAGAGCTAGAATAAAAGGAATACAGCTTGGAATCAAGTAACAAGCTAAAGAATGAATGTATTAGAGCTAGAATAAAAGGAATCAAGCAAGAAACGATGAAACAAGCTAAAGAATGAATGTTAGAAGGTATTAGAGCTAGAATAAAAGGAATACAGCTTGGAATCAAGTAACAAGCTAAAGAATGAATGTATTAGAGCTAGAATAAAAGGAATCAAGCAGGAAACGATGAAACAAGCAAAAGAATGAATGTTAGAAGGTATTAGAGCTAGAATAAAAGGAATACAGCTTGGAATCAAGTAACAAGCTAAAGAATGAATGTATTAGAGCTAGAATAAAAGGAATCAAGCAAGAAACGATGAAACAAGCAAAAGAATGAATGTTAGAAGGTATTAGAGCCAGAATAAAAGGAATACAGCTTGGAATCAAGTAACAAGCTAAAGAATGAATGTATTAGAGCTAGAATAAAAGGAATCAAGCAAGAAATGATGAAACAAGCTAAAGAATGAATGTTAGAAGGTATTAGAGCTAGAATAAAAGGAATACAGCTTGGAATCAAGTAACAAGCTAAAGAATGAATGTATTAGAGCTAGAATAAAAGGAATCAAGCAAGAAACGATGAAACAAGCTAAAGAATGAATGTTAGAAGGTATTAGAGCTAGAATGAAAGGAATACAGCAAGGAATCAAGTAACAAGCTAAAGAATGAATGTATTAGAGCTAGAATAAAAGGAATCAAGCAAGAAACGATGAAACAAGCTAAAGAATGAATGTTAGAAGGTATTAGAGCTAGAATGAAAGGAATACAGCTTGGAATCAAGTAACAAGCTAAAGAATGAATGTATTAGAGCTAGAATAAAAGGAATCAAGCAAGAAACGATGAAACAAGCTAAAGAATGAATGTTAGAAGGTATTAGAGCTAGAATGAAAGGAATACAGCTTGGAATCAAGTAACAAGCTAAAGAATGAATGTATTAGAGCTAGAATAAAAGGAATCAAGCAAGAAACGATGAAACAAGCTAAAGAATGAATGTTAGAAGGTATTAGAGCTAGAATAAAAGGAATACAGCTTGGAATCAAGTAACAAGCTAAAGAATGAATGTATTAGAGCTAGAATAAAAGGAATCAAGCAAGAAACGATGAAACAAGCAAAAGAATGAATGTTAGAAGGTATTAGAGCCAAAATAAAAGGAATACAGCTTGGAATCAAGTAACAAGCTAAAGAATGAATGTATTAGAGCTAGAATAAAAGGAATCAAGCAAGAAATGATGAAACAAGCTAAAGAATGAATGTTAGAAGGTATTAGAGCTAGAATAAAAGGAATACAGCAAGGAATCAAGTAACAAGCTAAAGAATGAATGTATTAGAGCTAGAATAAAAGGAATCAAGCAAGAAACGATAAAACAAGCTAAAGAATGAATGTTAGAAGGTATTAGAGCTAGAATAAAAGGAATACAGCTTGGAATCAAGTAACAAGCTAAAGAATGAATGTATTAGAGCTAGAATAAAAGGAATCAAGCAAGAAACGATGAAACAAGCTAAAGAATGAATGTTAGAAGGTATTAGAGCTAGAATGAAAGGAATACAGCAAGGAATCAAGTAACAAGCTAAAGAATGAATGTATTAGAGCTAGAATAAAAGGAATCAAGCAAGAAACGATGAAACAAGCTAAAGAATGAATGTTAGAAGGTATTAGAGCTAGAATAAAAGGAATACAGCTTGGAATCAAGTAACAAGCTAAAGAATGAATGTATTAGAGCTAGAATAAAAGGAATCAAGCAAGAAACGATGAAACAAGCTAAAGAATGAATGTTAGAAGGTATTAGAGCTAGAATAAAAGGAATACAGCTTGGAATCAAGTAACAAGCTAAAGAATGAATGTATTAGAGCTAGAATAAAAGGAATCAAGCAAGAAACGATGAAACAAGCTAAAGAATGAATGTTAGAAGGTATTAGAGCTAGAATAAAAGGAATACAGCTTGGAATCAAGTAACAAGCTAAAGAATGAATGTATTAGAGCTAGAATAAAAGGAATCAAGCAAGAAACGATGAAACAAGCTAAAGAATGAATGTTAGAAGGTATTAGAGCTAGAATGAAAGGAATACAGCTTGGAATCAAGTAACAAGCTAAAGAATGAATATATTAGAGCTAGAATAAAAGGAATCAAGCAAGAAACGATGAAACAAGCTAAAGAATGAATGTTAGAAGGTATTAGAGCTAGAATGAAAGGAATACAGCAAGGAATCAAGTAACAAGCTAAAGAATGAATGTATTAGAGCTAGAATAAAAGGAATCAAGCAAGAAACGATGAAACAAGCTAAAGAATGAATGTTAGAAGGTATTAGAGCTAGAATAAAAGGAATACAGCTTGGAATCAAGTAACAAGCTAAAGAATGAATGTATTAGAGCTAGAATAAAAGGAATCAAGCAAGAAACGATGAAACAAGCTAAAGAATGAATGTTAGAAGGTATTAGAGCTAGAATAAAAGGAATACAGCTTGGAATCAAGTAACAAGCTAAAGAATGAATGTATTAGAGCTAGAATAAAAGGAATCAAGCAAGAAACGATGAAACAAGCTAAAGAATGAATGTTAGAAGGTATTAGAGCTAGAATAAAAGGAATACAGCTTGGAATCAAGTAACAAGCTAAAGAATGAATGTATTAGAGCTAGAATAAAAGGAATCAAGCAAGAAACGATGAAACAAGCTAAAGAATGAATGTTAGAAGGTATTAGAGCTAGAGTGAAAGGAAAACAGCAAGGAATCAAGTAACAAGCTAAAGAATGAATGTATTAGAGCTAGAATAAAAGGAATCAAGCAAGAAACGATGAAACAAGCTAAAGAATGAATGTTAGAAGGTATTAGAGCTAGAATAAAAGGAATACAGCTTGGAATCAAGTAACAAGCTAAAGAATGAATGTATTAGAGCTAGAATAAAAGGAATCAAGCAAGAAACGATGAAACAAGCTAAAGAATGAATGTTAGAAGGTATTAGAGCGAGAATAAAAGGAATACAGCTTGGAATCAAGTAACAAGCTAAAGAATGAATGTATTAGAGCTAGAATAAAAGGAATCAAGCAAGAAACGATGAAACAAGCTAAAGAATGAATGTTAGAAGGTATTAGAGCTAGAATAAAAGGAATACAGCTTGGAATCAAGTAACAAGCTAAAGAATGAATGTATTAGAGCTAGAATAAAAGGAATCAAGCAAGAAACGATGAAACAAGCTAAAGAATGAATGTTAGAAGGTATTAGAGCTAGAATAAAAGGAATACAGCTTGGAATCAAGTAACAAGCTAAAGAATGAATGTATTAGAGCTAGAATAAAAGGAATCAAGCAAGAAACGATGAAACAAGCTAAAGAATGAATGTTAGAAGGTATTAGAGCTAGAATAAAAGGAATACAGCTTGGAATCAAGTAACAAGCTAAAGAATGAATGTATTAGAGCTAGAATAAAAGGAATCAAGCAAGAAACGATGAAACAAGCTAAAGAATGAATGTTAGAAGGTATTAGAGCTAGAATAAAAGGAATACAGCTTGGAATCAAGTAACAAGCTAAAG
>JBAJHW010000024.1:155012-179983 GCA_037013535.1 Intellagama lesueurii
CAAGTAACAAGCTAAAGAATGAATGTATTAGAGCTAGAATAAAAGGAATCAAGCAAGAAACGATGAAACAAGCTAAAGAATGAATGTTAGAAGGTATTAGAGCTAGAATAAAAGGAATACAGCAAGGAATCAAGTAACAAGCTAAAGAATGAATGTATTAGAGCTAGAATAAAAGGAATCAAGCAAGAAACGATGAAACAAGCTAAAGAATGAATGTTAGAAGGTATTAGAGCTAGAATAAAAGGAATACAGCAAGGAATCAAGTAACAAGCTAAAGAATGAATGTATTAGAGCTAGAATAAAAGGAATCAAGCAAGAAACGATGAAACAAGCTAAAGAATGAATGTTAGAAGGTATTAGAGCTAGAATAAAAGGAATACAGCAAGGAATCAAGTAACAAGCTAAAGAATGAATGTATTAGAGCTAGAATAAAAGGAATCAAGCAAGAAACGATGAAACAAGCTAAAGAATGAATGTTAGAAGGTATTAGAGCTAGAATAAAAGGAATACAGCAAGGAATCAAGTAACAAGCTAAAGAATGAATGTATTAGAGCTAGAATAAAAGGAATCAAGCAAGAAACGATGAAACAAGCTAAAGAATGAATGTTAGAAGGTATTAGAGCTAGAATAAAAGGAATACAGCAAGGAATCAAGTAACAAGCTAAAGAATGAATGTATTAGAGCTAGAATAAAAGGAATCAAGCAAGAAACGATGAAACAAGCTAAAGAATGAATGTTAGAATTTATTGGAGCTAGAATAAAAGGAATACAGCAAGTCATCAAGTAACAAGCTAAAGAATGAATGTATTAGAGCTAGAATAAAAGGAATGAAGCAAGAAATGATGAAACAAGCTAAAGAATGAATGTTAGAATTTATTGGAGCTAGAATAAAAGGAATACAGCAAGGAATCAAGTAACAAGCTAAAGAATGAATGTATTAGAGCTAGAATAAAAGGAATCAAGCAAGAAACGATGAAACAAGCTAAAGAATGAATGTTAGAAGGTATTAGAGCTAGAATAAAAGGAATACAGCAAGGAATCAAGTAACAAGCTAAAGAATGAATGTATTAGAGCTAGAATAAAAGGAATCAAGCAAGAAATGTTGAAACAAGCTAAAGAATGAATGTTAGAAGGTATTAGAGTTAGAATAAAAGGAATACAGCAAGGAATCAAGTAACAAGCTAAAGAATGAATGTATTAGAGCTAGAATAAAAGGAATGAAGCAAGAAATAATGAAACAAGCTAAAGAATGAATGTTAGAATTTAATGGAGCTAGAATAAAAGGAATACAGCAAGGAATCAAGTAACAAGCTAAAGAATGAATGTATTAGAGCTAGAATAAAAGGAATGAAGCAAGAAATGATGAAACAAGCTAAAGAATGAATGTTAGAAGGTATTGGAGCTAGAATAAAAGGAATACAGCAAGGAATCAAGTAAGAAGCTAAAGAATGAATGTATTAGAGCTAGAATAAAAGGAATCAAGCAAGAATCGATGAAACAAGCTAAAGAATGAATGTTAGAAGGTATTAGAGCTAGAATATAAGGAATACAGCAAGGAATCAAGTAACAAGCTAAAGAATGAATGTATTAGAGCTAGAATAAAACTAATCAAGCAAGAAATGATGAAACAAGCTAAAGAATGAATGTTAGAAGGTATTAGAGCTAGAATAAAAGGAATACAGCAAGGAATCAAGTAACAAGCTAAAGAATGAATGTATTAGAGCTAGAATAAAAGGAATCAAGCAAAAAATGATGAAACAAGCTAAAGAATGAATGTTAGAAGGTATTAGAGCTAGAATAAAAGGAATACAGCAAGGAATCAAGTAACAAGCTAAAGATTGAATGTATTAGAGCTAGAATAAAAGGAATCAAGCAAGAAATGTTGAAACAAGCTAAAGAATGAATGTTAGAAGGTATTAGAGTTAGAATAAAAGGAATACAGCAAGGAATCAAGTAACAAGCTAAAGAATGAATGTATTAGAGCTAGAATAAAAGGAATGAAGCAAGAAATAATGAAACAAGCTAAAGAATGAATGTTAGAAGGTATTGGAGCTAGAATAAAAGGAATACAGCAAGGAATCAAGTAAGAAGCTAAAGAATGAATGTATTAGAGCTAGAATAAAAGGAATCAAGCAAGAATCGATGAAACAAGCTAAAGAATGAATGTTAGAAGGTATTAGAGCTAGAATAAAAGGAATACAGCAAGGAATCAAGTAACAAGCTAAAGAATGAATGTATTAGAGCTAGAATAAAAGGAATCAAGCAAGAAATGATGAAACAAGCTAAAGAATGAATGTTAGAAGGTATTAGAGCTAGAATAAAAGGAATACAGCAAGGAATCAAGTAACAAGCTAAAGAATGAATGTATTAGAGCTAGAATAAAAGGAATCAAGCAAAAAATGATGAAACAAGCTAAAGAATGAATGTTAGAAGGTATTAGAGCTAGAATAAAAGGAATACAGCAAGGAATCAAGTAACAAGCTAAAGATTGAATGTATTAGAGCTAGAATAAAAGGAATCAAGCAAGAAATGATGAAACAAGCTAAAGAATGAATGTTAGAAGTTATTAGAGCTAGAATAAAAGGAATACAGCAAGGAATCAAGTAACAAGCTAAAGAATGAATGTATTAGAGCTAGAATAAAAGGAATCAAGCAAGAAATGATGAAACAAGCTAAAGAATGAATGTTAGAATTTATTGGAGCTAGAATAAAAGGAATACAGCAAGGAATCAAGTAACAAGCTAAAGAATGAATGTATTAGAGCTAGAATAAAAGGAATCAAGCAAGAAACGATGAAACAAGCTAAAGAATGAATGTTAGAAGGTATTAGAGCTAGAATAAAAGGAATACAGCAAGGAATCAAGTAACAAGCTAAAGAATGAATGTATTAGAGCTAGAATAAAAGGAATCAAGCAAGAAACGATGAAACAAGCTAAAGAATGAATGTTAGAAGGTATTAGAGCTAGAATAAAAGGAATACAGCAAGGAATCAAGTAACAAGCTAAAGAATGAATGTATTAGAGCTAGAATAAAAGGAATCAAGCAAGAAACGATGAAACAAGCTAAAGAATGAATGTTAGAAGGTATTAGAGCTAGAATAAAAGGAATACAGCAAGGAATCAAGTAACAAGCTAAAGAATGAATGTATTAGAGCTAGAATAAAAGGAATCAAGCAAGAAACGATGAAACAAGCTAAAGAATGAATGTTAGAAGGTATTAGAGCTAGAATAAAAGGAATACAGCAAGGAATCAAGTAACAAGCTAAAGAATGAATGTATTAGAGCTAGAATAAAAGGAATCAAGCAAGAAACGATGAAACAAGCTAAAGAATGAATGTTAGAATTTATTGGAGCTAGAATAAAAGGAATACAGCAAGTCATCAAGTAACAAGCTAAAGAATGAATGTATTAGAGCTAGAATAAAAGGAATGAAGCAAGAAATGATGAAACAAGCTAAAGAATGAATGTTAGAATTTATTGGAGCTAGAATAAAAGGAATACAGCAAGGAATCAAGTAACAAGCTAAAGAATGAATGTATTAGAGCTAGAATAAAAGGAATCAAGCAAGAAACGATGAAACAAGCTAAAGAATGAATGTTAGAAGGTATTAGAGCTAGAATAAAAGGAATACAGCAAGGAATCAAGTAACAAGCTAAAGAATGAATGTATTAGAGCTAGAATAAAAGGAATCAAGCAAGAAATGTTGAAACTAGCTAAAGAATGAATGTTAGAAGGTATTAGAGTTAGAATAAAAGGAATACAGCAAGGAATCAAGTAACAAGCTAAAGAATGAATGTATTAGAGCTAGAATAAAAGGAATGAAGCAAGAAATAATGAAACAAGCTAAAGAATGAATGTTAGAATTTAATGGAGCTAGAATAAAAGGAATACAGCAAGGAATCAAGTAACAAGCTAAAGAATGAATGTATTAGAGCTAGAATAAAAGGAATGAAGCAAGAAATGATGAAACAAGCTAAAGAATGAATGTTAGAAGGTATTGGAGCTAGAATAAAAGGAATACAGCAAGGAATCAAGTAAGAAGCTAAAGAATGAATGTATTAGAGCTAGAATAAAAGGAATCAAGCAAGAATCGATGAAACAAGCTAAAGAATGAATGTTAGAAGGTATTAGAGCTAGAATATAAGGAATACAGCAAGGAATCAAGTAACAAGCTAAAGAATGAATGTATTAGAGCTAGAATAAAAGGAATCAAGCAAGAAATGATGAAACAAGCTAAAGAATGAATGTTAGAAGGTATTAGAGCTAGAATAAAAGGAATACAGCAAGGAATCAAGTAACAAGCTAAAGAATGAATGTATTAGAGCTAGAATAAAAGGAATCAAGCAAAAAATGATGAAACAAGCTAAAGAATGAATGTTAGAAGGTATTAGAGCTAGAATAAAAGGAATACAGCAAGGAATCAAGTAACAAGCTAAAGATTGAATGTATTAGAGCTAGAATAAAAGGAATCAAGCAAGAAATGTTGAAACAAGCTAAAGAATGAATGTTAGAAGGTATTAGAGTTAGAATAAAAGGAATACAGCAAGGAATCATGTAACAAGCTAAAGAATGAATGTATTAGAGCTAGAATAAAAGGAATGAAGCAAGAAATAATGAAACAAGCTAAAGAATGAATGTTAGAAGGTATTGGAGCTAGAATAAAAGGAATACAGCAAGGAATCAAGTAAGAAGCTAAAGAATGAATGTATTAGAGCTAGAATAAAAGGAATCAAGCAAGAATCGATGAAACAAGCTAAAGAATGAATGTTAGAAGGTATTTGAGCTAGAATAAAAGGAATACAGCAAGGAATCAAGTAACAAGCTAAAGAATGAATGTATTAGAGCTAGAATAAAAGGAATCAAGCAAGAAATGATGAAACAAGCTAAAGAATGAATGTTAGAAGGTATTAGAGCTAGAATAAAAGGAATACAGCAAGGAATCAAGTAACAAGCTAAAGAATGAATGTATTAGAGCTAGAATAAAAGGAATCAAGCAAAAAATGATGAAACAAGCTAAAGAATGAATGTTAGAAGGTATTAGAGCTAGAATAAAAGGAATACAGCAAGGAATCAAGTAACAAGCTAAAGATTGAATGTATTAGAGCTAGAATAAAAGGAATCAAGCAAGAAATGATGAAACAAGCTAAAGAATGAATGTTAGAAGTTATTAGAGCTAGAATAAAAGGAATACAGCAAGGAATCAAGTAACAAGCTAAAGAATGAATGTATTAGAGCTAGAATAAAAGGAATCAAGCAAGAAATGATGAAACAAGCTAAAGAATGAATGTAAGAATTTATTGGAGCTAGAATAAAAGGAATACAGCAAGGAATCAAGTAACAAGCTAAAGAATGAATGTATTAGAGCTAGAATAAAAGGAATGAAGCAAGAAATGATGAAACAAGCTAAAGAATGAATGTTAGAAGGTATTGGAGCTAGAATAAAAGGAATACAGCAAGGAATCAAGTAAGAAGCTAAAGAATGAATGTATTAGAGCTAGAATAAAAGGAATCAAGCAAGAATCGATGAAACAAGCTAAAGAATGAATGTTAGAAGGTATTAGAGCTAGAATAAAAGGAATACAGCAAGGAATCAAGTAACAAGCTAAAGAATGAATGTATTAGAGCTAGAATAAAAGGAATCAAGCAAGAAATGATGAAACAAGCTAAAGAATGAATGTTAGAAGGTATTAGAGCTAGAATAAAAGGAATACAGCAAGGAATCAAGTAACAAGCTAAAGAATGAATGTATTAGAGCTAGAATAAAAGGAATCAAGCAAAAAATGATGAAACAAGCTAAAGAATGAATGTTAGAAGGTATTAGAGCTAGAATAAAAGGAATACAGCAAGGAATCAAGTAACAAGCTAAAGATTGAATGTATTAGAGCTAGAATAAAAGGAATCAAGCAAGAAATGTTGAAACAAGCTAAAGAATGAATGTTAGAAGGTATTAGAGTTAGAATAAAAGGAATACAGCAAGGAATCAAGTAACAAGCTAAAGATTGAATGTATTAGAGCTAGAATAAAAGGAATCAAGCAAGAAATGATGAAACAAGCTAAAGAATGAATGTTAGAAGTTATTAGAGCTAGAATAAAAGGAATACAGCAAGGAATCAAGTAACAAGCTAAAGAATGAATGTATTAGAGCTAGAATAAAAGGAATCAAGCAAGAAATGATGAAACAAGCTAAAGAATGAATGTTAGAATTTATTGGAGCTAGAATAAAAGGAATACAGCAAGGAATCAAGTAACAAGCTAAAGAATGAATGTATTAGAGCTAGAATAAAAGGAATGAAGCAAGAAATGATGAAACAAGCTAAAGAATGAATGTTAGAAGGTATTGGAGCTAGAATAAAAGGAATACAGCAAGGAATCAAGTAAGAAGCTAAAGAATGAATGTATTAGAGCTAGAATAAAAGGAATCAAGCAAGAATCGATGAAACAAGCTAAAGAATGAATGTTAGAAGGTATTAGAGCTAGAATAAAAGGAATACAGCAAGGAATCAAGTAACAAGCTAAAGAATGAATGTATTAGAGCTAGAATAAAAGGAATCAAGCAAGAAATGATGAAACAAGCTAAAGAATGAATGTTAGAAGGTATTAGAGCTAGAATAAAAGGAATACAGCAAGGAATCAAGTAACAAGCTAAAGAATGAATGTATTAGAGCTAGAATAAAAGGAATCAAGCAAAAAATGATGAAACAAGCTAAAGAATGAATGTTAGAAGGTATTAGAGCTAGAATAAAAGGAATACAGCAAGGAATCAAGTAACAAGCTAAAGATTGAATGTATTAGAGCTAGAATAAAAGGAATCAAGCAAGAAATGTTGAAACAAGCTAAAGAATGAATGTTAGAAGGTATTAGAGTTAGAATAAAAGGAATACAGCAAGGAATCAAGTAACAAGCTAAAGAATGAATGTATTAGAGCTAGAATAAAAGGAATGAAGCAAGAAATAATGAAACAAGCTAAAGAATGAATGTTAGAAGGTATTGGAGCTAGAATAAAAGGAATACAGCAAGGAATCAAGTAAGAAGCTAAAGAATGAATGTATTAGAGCTAGAATAAAAGGAATCAAGCAAGAATCGATGAAACAAGCTAAAGAATGAATGTTAGGTATTAGAGCTAGAATAAAAGGAATACACCAAGGAATCAAGTAACAAGCTAAAGAATGAATGTATTAGAGCTAGAATAAAAGGAATCAAGCAAGAAATGATGAAACAAGCTAAAGAATGAATGTTAGAAGGTATTAGAGCTAGAATAAAAGGAATACAGCAAGGAATCAAGTAACAAGCTAAAGAATGAATGTATTAGAGCTAGAATAAAAGGAATCAAGCAAAAAATGATGAAACAAGCTAAAGAATGAATGTTAGAAGGTATTAGAGCTAGAATAAAAGGAATACAGCAAGGAATCAAGTAACAAGCTAAAGATTGAATGTATTAGAGCTAGAATAAAAGGAATCAAGCAAGAAATGATGAAACAAGCTAAAGAATGAATGTTAGAAGTTATTAGAGCTAGAATAAAAGGAATACAGCAAGGAATCAAGTAACAAGCTAAAGAATGAATGTATTAGAGCTAGAATAAAAGGAATCAAGCAAGAAATGATGAAACAAGCTAAAGAATGAATGTTAGAATTTATTGGAGCTAGAATAAAAGGAATACAGCAAGGAATCAAGTAACAAGCTAAAGAATGAATGTATTAGAGCTAGAATAAAAGGAATCAAGCAAGAAATGATGAAACAAGCTAAAGAATGAATGTTAGAATTTATTGGAGCTAGAATAAAAGGAATACAGGAAGGAATCAAGTAACAAGCTAAAGAATGAATGTATTAGAGCTAAAATAAAAGGAATCAAGCAAGAAATGATGAAACAAGCTAAAGAATGAATGTTAGAAGGTATTGGAGCTAGAATAAAAGGAATACAGCAAGGAATCAAGTAACAAGCTAAAGAATGAATGTATTAGAGCTAGAATAAAAGGAATACAGCAAGGAATCAAGTAACAAGCTAAAGAATGAATGTATTAGAGCTAGAATAAAAGGAATCAAGCAAGAAACGATGAAACAAGCTAAAGAATGAATGTTAGAAGGTATTAGAGCTAGAATAAAAGGAATACAGCAAGGAATCAAGTAACAAGCTAAAGAATGAATGTATTAGAGCTACAATAAAAGGAATCAAGCAAGAAATGTTGAAACAAGCTAAAGAATGAATGTTAGAAGGTATTAGAGTTAGAATAAAAGGAATACAGCAAGGAATCAAGTAACAAGCTAAAGAATGAATGTATTAGAGCTAGAATAAAAGGAATCAAGCAAGAAATGAAACAAGCTAAAGAATGAATGTTAGAATTTAATGGAGCTAGAATAAAAGGAATACAGCAAGGAATCAAGTAACAAGCTAAAGAATGAATGTATTAGAGCTAGAATAAAAGGAATCAAGCAAGAAATGATGAAACAAGCTAAAGAATGAATGTTAGAAGGTATTGGAGCTAGAATAAAAGGAATACAGCAAGGAATCAAGTAACAAGCTAAAGAATGAATGTATTAGAGCTAGAATAAAAGGAATCAAGCAAGAAATGATGAAACAAGCTAAAGAATGAATCTTAGAAGGTATTAGACCTAGAATAAAAGGAATACAGCAAGGAATCAAGTAACAAGCTAAAGAATGAATGTATTAGAGCTAGAATAAAAGGAATCAAGCAAAAAATGATGAAACAAGCGAAAGAATGAATGTTAGAAGGTATTAGAGCTAGAATAAAAGGAATACAGCAAGGAATCAAGTAACAAGCTAAAGATTGAATGTATTAGAGCTAGAATAAAAGGAATCAAGCAAGAAATGATGAAACAAGCTAAAGAATGAATGTTAGAAGTTATTAGAGCTAGAATAAAAGGAATACAGCAAGGAATCAAGTAACAAGCTAAAGAATGAATGTATTAGAGCTAGAATAAAAGGAATCAAGCAAGAAATGATGAAACAAGCTAAAGAATGAATGTTAGAATTTATTGGAGCTAGAATAAAAGGAATACAGCAAGGAATCAAGTAACAAGCTAAAGAATGAATGTATTAGAGCTAGAATAAAAGGAATCAAGCAAGAAATGATGAAACAAGCTAAAGAATGAATGTTAGAATTTATTGGAGCTTGAATAAAAGGAATACAGCAAGGAATCAAGTAACAAGCTAAAGAATGAATGTATTAGAGCTAAAATAAAAGGAATCAAGCAAGAAATGATGAAACAAGCTAAAGAATGAATGTTAGAAGGTATTGGAGCTAGAATAAAAGGAATACAGCAAGGAATCAAGTAACAAGCTAAAGAATGAATGTATTAGAGCTAGAATAAAAGGAATACAGCAAGGAATCAAGTAACAAGCTAAAGAATGAATGCTAGAAGGTATTGGAGCTAGAATAAAAGGAATACAGCAAGGAATCAAGTAACATGCTAAAGAATGAATGTAAGAGCTAGAATAAAAGGAATCAAGCAAAAAATGATGAAACAAGCTAAAGAATGAATGTTAGAAGGTATTAGAGCTAGAATAAAAGGAATACAGCAAGGAATCAAGTAACAAGCTAAAGAATGAATGTATTAGAGCTAGAATAAAAGGAATCAAGCAAGAAACGATGAAACAAGCTAAAGAATGAATGTTAGAAGGTATTAGAGCTAGAATAAACCGAATACAGCAAGGAATCAAGTAACAAGCTAAAGAATGAATGTATTAGAGCTATAATAATAGGAATCAAGCAAGAAACGATGAAACAAGCTAAAGAATGAATGTTAGAAGGTATTAGAGCTAGAAAAAACGGAATACAGCAAGGAATCAAGTAACAAGCTAAAGAATGAATGTATTAGAGCTAGAATAAAAGGAATCAAGCAAGAAACGATGAAACAAGCTAAAGAATGAATGTTAGAAGGTATTAGAGCTAGAATAAAAGGAATACAGCAAGGAATCAAGTAACAAGCTAAAGAATGAATGTATTAGAGCTAGAATAAAAGGAATCAAGCAAGAAACGATGAAACAAGCTAAAGAATGAATGTTAGAAGGTATTAGAGCTAGAATAAAAGGAATACAGCAAGGAATCAAGTAACAAGCTAAAGAATGAATGTATTAGAGCTAGAATAAAAGGAATCAAGCAAGAAACGATGAAACAAGCTAAAGAATGAATGTTAGAAGGTATTAGAGCTAGAATAAAAGGAATACAGCAAGGAATCAAGTAACAAGCTAAAGAATGAATGTATTAGAGCTAGAATAAAAGGAATCAAGCAAGAAACGATGAAACAAGCTAAAGAATGAATGTTAGAAGGTATTAGAGCTAGAATAAAAGGAATACAGCAAGGAATCAAGTAACAAGCTAAAGAATGAATGTTTTAGAGCTAGAATAAAAGGAATTAAGCAAGAAACGATTAAACAAGCTAAAGAATGAATGTTAGAAGGTATTAGAGCTAGAATAAAAGGAATACAGCAAGGAATCAAGTAAGAAGCTAAAGAATGAATGTATTAGAGCTAGAATAAAAGGAATCAAGCAAGAAACGATGAAACGAGCTAAAGAATGAATGTTAGAAGAGCTAGAATAAAAGGAATACAGCAAGGAATCAAGTAACAAGCTAAAGAATGAATGTATTAGAGCTAGAATAAAAGGAATCAAGCAAGAAACGATGAAACAAGCTAAAGAATGAATGTTAGAAGGTATTAGAGCTAGAATAAACGGAATACAGCAAGGAATCAAGTAACAAGCTAAAGAATGAATGTATTAGAGCTAGAATAAAAGGAATCAAGCAAGAAACGATGAAACAAGCTAAAGAATGAATGTTAGAAGGTATTAGAGCTAGAATAAAAGGAATACAGCAAGGAATCAAGTAACAAGCTAAAGAATGAATGTATTAGAGCCAGAATAAAAGGAATCAAGCAAGAAACGATGAAACAAGCTAAAGAATGAATGTTAGAAGGTATTAGAGCTAGAATAAAAGGAATACAGCAAGGAATCAAGTAACAAGCTAAAGAATGAATGTATTAGAGCTAGAATAAAAGGAATCAAGCAAGAAACGATGAAACAAGCTAAAGAATGAATGTTAGAAGGTATTAGAGCTAGAATAAAAGGAATACAGCAAGGAATCAAGTAACAAGCTAAAGAATGAATGTATTAGAGCTAGAATAAAAGGAATCAAGCAAGAAACGATGAAACAAGCTAAAGAATGAATGTTAGAAGGTATTAGAGCTAGAATAAAAGGAATACAGCAAGGAATCAAGTAACAAGCTAAAGAATGAATGTATTAGAGCTAGAATAAAAGGAATCAAGCAAGAAACGATGAAACAAGCTAAAGAATGAATGTTAGAAGGTATTAGAGCTAGAATAAAAGGAATACAGCAAGGAATCAAGTAACAAGCTAAAGAATGAATGTTTTAGAGCTAGAATAAAAGGAATCAAGCAAGAAACGATGAAACAAGCTAAAGAATGAATGTTAGAAGGTATTAGAGCTAGAATAAAAGGAATACAGCAAGGAATCAAGTAACAAGCTAAAGAATGAATGTATTAGAGCTAGAATAAAAGGAATCAAGCAAGAATCGATGAAACAAGCTAAAGAATGAATGTTAGAAGGTATTAGAGCTAGAATAAAAGGAATACAGCAAGGAATCAAGTAACAAGCTAAAGAATGAATGTATTAGAGCTAGAATAAAAGGAATCAAGCAAGAAACGATGAAACAAGCTAAAGAATGAATGTTAGAAGGTATTAGAGCTAGAATAAAAGGAATACAGCAAGGAATCAAGTAACAAGCTAAAGAATGAATGTATTAGAGCTAGAATAAAAGGAATCAAGCAAGAAACGATGAAACAAGCTAAAGAATGAATGTTAGAAGGTATTAGAGCTAGAATAAAAGGAATACAGCAAGGAATCAAGTAACAAGCTAAAGAATGAATGTTTTAGAGCTAGAATAAAAGGAATCAAGCAAGAAACGATGAAACAAGCTAAAGAATGAATGTTAGAAGGTATTAGAGCTAGAATAAAAGGAATACAGCAAGGAATCAAGTAACAAGCTAAAGAATGAATGTTTTAGAGCTAGAATAAAAGGAATCAAGCAAGAAACGATGAAACAAGCTAAAGAATGAATGTTAGAAGGTATTAGAGCTAGAATAAAAGGAATACAGCAAGGAATCAAGTAACAAGCTAAAGAATGAATGTTTTAGAGCTAGAATAAAAGGAATCAAGCAAGAAACGATGAAACAAGCTAAAGAATGAATGTTAGAAGGTATTGGAGCTACAATAAAAGGAATACAGCAAGGAATCAAGTAACAAGCTAAAGAATGAATGTATTAGAGCTAGAATAAAAGGAATCAAGCAAAAAATGATGAAACAAGCTAAAGAATGAATGTTAGAAGGTATTAGAGCTAGAATAAAAGGAATGCAGCAAGGAATCAAGTAACAAGCTAAAGAATGAATGTATTAGAGCTAGAATAAAAGGAATCAAGCAAGAAATGATGAAACAAGCTAAAGAATGAATGTTAGAAGTTATTAGAGCTAGAATAAAAGGAATACAGCAAGGAATCAAGTAACAAGCTAAAGAATGAATGTATTAGAGCTGGAATAAAAGGAATCAAGCAAGAAACGATGAAACAAGCTAAAGAATGAATATTAGAAGGTATTAGAGCTAGAATAAAAGGAATACAGCAAGGAATCAAGTAACAAGCTAAAGAATGAATGTATTAGAGCTAGAATAAAAGGAATCAAGCAAGAAACGATGAAACAAGCTAAAGAATGAATGTTAGAAGGTATTAGAGCTAGAATAAAAGGAATACAGCAAGGAATCAAGTAACAAGCTAAAGAATGAATGTATTAGAGCTAGAATAAAAGGAATCAAGCAAGAAACGATGAAACAAGCTAAAGAATGAATGTTAGAAGGTATTAGAGCTAGAATAAAAGGAATACAGCAAGGAATCAAGTAACAAGCTAAAGAATGAATGTTTTAGAGCTAGAATAAAAGGAATCAAGCAAGAAACGATGAAACAAGCTAAAGAATGAATGTTAGAAGGTATTAGAGCTAGAATAAAAGGAATACAGCAAGGAATCAAGTAACAAGCTAAAGAATGAATGTTTTAGAGCTAGAATAAAAGGAATCAAGCAAGAAACGATGAAACAAGCTAAAGAATGAATGTTAGAAGGTATTAGAGCTAGAATAAAAGGAATACAGCAAGGAATCAAGTAACAAGCTAAAGAATGAATGTTTTAGAGCTAGAATAAAAGGAATCAAGCAAGAAACGATGAAACAAGCTAAAGAATGAATGTTAGAAGGTATTGGAGCTACAATAAAAGGAATACAGCAAGGAATCAAGTAACAAGCTAAAGAATGAATGTATTAGAGCTAGAATAAAAGGAATCAAGCAAAAAATGATGAAACAAGCTAAAGAATGAATGTTAGAAGGTATTAGAGCTAGAATAAAAGGAATGCAGCAAGGAATCAAGTAACAAGCTAAAGAATGAATGTATTAGAGCTAGAATAAAAGGAATCAAGCAAGAAATGATGAAACAAGCTAAAGAATGAATGTTAGAAGTTATTAGAGCTAGAATAAAAGGAATACAGCAAGGAATCAAGTAACAAGCTAAAGAATGAATGTATTAGAGCTGGAATAAAAGGAATCAAGCAAGAAACGATGAAACAAGCTAAAGAATGAATATTAGAAGGTATTAGAGCTAGAATAAAAGGAATACAGCAAGGAATCAAGTAACAAGCTAAAGAATGAATGTATTAGAGCTAGAATAAAAGGAATCAAGCAAGAAACGATGAAACAAGCTAAAGAATGAATGTTAGAAGGTATTAGAGCTAGAATACAAGGAATACAGCAAGGAATCAAGTAACAAGCTAAAGAATGAATGTATTAGAGCTAGAATAAAAGGAATCAAGCAAGAAACGATGAAACAAGCTAAAGAATGAATGTTAGAAGGTATTAGAGCTAGAATAAAAGGAATACAGCAAGGAATCAAGTAACAAGCTAAAGAATGAATGTTTTAGAGCTAGAATAAAAGGAATCAAGCAAGAAACGATGAAACAAGCTAAAGAATGAATGTTAGAAGGTATTAGAGCTAGAATAAAAGGAATACAGCAAGGAATCAAGTAACAAGCTAAAGAATGAATGTTTTAGAGCTAGAATAAAAGGAATCAAGCAAGAAATGATGGAACAAGCTAAAGAATGAATGTTAGAAGGTATTGGAGCTAGAATAAAAGGAATACAGCAAGGAATCAAGTAACAAGCTAAAGAATGAATGTATTAGAGCTAGAATAAAAGGAATCAAGCAAAAAATGATGAAACAAGCTAAAGAATGAATGTTAGAAGGTATTAGAGCTAGAATAAAAGGAATACAGCAAGGAATCAAGTAACAAGCTAAAGAATGAATGTATTAGAGCTAGAATAAAAGGAATCAAGCAAGGAATGATGAAACAAGCTAAAGAATGAATGTTAGAAGTTATTAGAGCTAGAATAAAAGGAATACAGCAAGGAATCAAGTAAGAAGCTAAACAATGAATGTATTAGAGCTGGAATAAAAGGAATCAAGCAAGAAACGATGAAACAAGCTAAAGAATGAATGTTAGAAGGTATTAGAGCTAGAATAAAAGGAATACAGCAAGGAATCAAGTAACAAGCTAAAGAATGAATGTATTAGAGCTAGAATAAAAAGGAATCAAGCAAGAAACGATGAAACAAGCTAAAGAATGAATGTTAGAAGGTATTAGAGCTAGAATAAAAGGAATACAGCAAGGAATCAAGTAACAAGCTAAAGAATGAATGTATTAGAGCTAGAATAAAAGGAATCAAGCAAGAAACGATGAAACAAGCTAAAGAATGAATGTTAGAAGGTATTAGAGCTAGAATAAAAGGAATACAGCAAGGAATCAAGTAACAAGCTAAAGAATGAATGTATTAGAGCTAGAATAAAAGGAATCAAGCAAGAAACGATGAAACAAGCTAAAGAATGAATGTTAGAATTTATTGGAGCTAGAATAAAAGGAATACAGCAAGGAATCAAGTAACAAGCTAAAGAATGAATGTATTAGAGCTAGAATAAAAGGAATGAAGCAAGAAATGATGAAACAAGCTAAAGAATGAATGTTAGAATTTATTGGAGCTAGAATAAAAGGAATACAGCAAGGAATCAAGTAACAAGCTAAAGAATGAATGTATTAGAGCTAGAATAAAAGGAATCAAGCAAGAAACGATGAAACAAGCTAAAGAATGAATGTTAGAAGGTATTAGAGCTAGAATAAAAGGAATACAGCAAGGAATCAAGTAACAAGCTAAAGAATGAATGTATTAGAGCTAGAATAAAAGGAATCAAGCAAGAAACGATGAAACAAGCTAAAGAATGAATGTTAGAAGGTATTAGAGCTAGAATAAAAGGAATACAGCAAGGAATCAAGTAACAAGCTAAAGAATGAATGTATTAGAGCTAGAATAAAAGGAATCAAGCAAGAAACGATGAAACAAGCTAAAGAATGAATGTTAGAAGGTATTAGAGCTAGAATAAAAGGAATACAGCAAGGAATCAAGTAACAAGCTAAAGAATGAATGTTTTAGAGCTAGAATAAAAGGAATTAAGCAAGAAACGACTAAACAAGCTAAAGAATGAATGTTAGAAGGTATTAGAGCTAGAATAAAAGGAATACAGCAAGGAATCAAGTAAGAAGCTAAAGAATGAATGTATTAGAGCTAGAATAAAAGGAATCAAGCAAGAAACGATGAAACGAGCTAAAGAATGAATGTTAGAAGAGCTAGAATAAAAGGAATACAGCAAGGAATCAAGTAACAAGCTAAAGAATGAATGTATTAGAGCTAGAATAAAAGGAATCAAGCAAGAAACGATGAAACAAGCTAAAGAATGAATGTTAGAAGGTATTAGAGCTAGAATAAACGGAATACAGCAAGGAATCAAGTAACAAGCTAAAGAATGAATGTATTAGAGCTAGAATAAAAGGAATCAAGCAAGAAACGATGAAACAAGCTAAAGAATGAATGTTAGAAGGTATTAGAGCTAGAATAAAAGGAATACAGCAAGGAATCAAGTAACAAGCTAAAGAATGAATGTATTAGAGCCAGAATAAAAGGAATCAAGCAAGAAACGATGAAACAAGCTAAAGAATGAATGTTAGAAGGTATTAGAGCTAGAATAAAAGGAATACAGCAAGGAATCAAGTAACAAGCTAAAGAATGAATGTATTAGAGCTAGAATAAAAGGAATCAAGCAAGAAACGATGAAACAAGCTAAAGAATGAATGTTAGAAGGTATTAGAGCTAGAATAAAAGGAATACAGCAAGGAATCAAGTAACAAGCTAAAGAATGAATGTATTAGAGCTAGAATAAAAGGAATCAAGCAAGAAACGATGAAACAAGCTAAAGAATGAATGTTAGAAGGTATTAGAGCTAGAATAAAAGGAATACAGCAAGGAATCAAGTAACAAGCTAAAGAATGAATGTATTAGAGCTAGAATAAAAGGAATCAAGCAAGAAACGATGAAACAAGCTAAAGAATGAATGTTAGAAGGTATTAGAGCTAGAATAAAAGGAATACAGCAAGGAATCAAGTAACAAGCTAAAGAATGAATGTTTTAGAGCTAGAATAAAAGGAATCAAGCAAGAAACGATGAAACAAGCTAAAGAATGAATGTTAGAAGGTATTAGAGCTAGAATAAAAGGAATACAGCAAGGAATCAAGTAACAAGCTAAAGAATGAATGTATTAGAGCTAGAATAAAAGGAATCAAGCAAGAATCGATGAAACAAGCTAAAGAATGAATGTTAGAAGGTATTAGAGCTAGAATAAAAGGAATACAGCAAGGAATCAAGTAACAAGCTAAAGAATGAATGTATTAGAGCTAGAATAAAAGGAATCAAGCAAGAAACGATGAAACAAGCTAAAGAATGAATGTTAGAAGGTATTAGAGCTAGAATAAAAGGAATACAGCAAGGAATCAAGTAACAAGCTAAAGAATGAATGTATTAGAGCTAGAATAAAAGGAATCAAGCAAGAAACGATGAAACAAGCTAAAGAATGAATGTTAGAAGGTATTAGAGCTAGAATAAAAGGAATACAGCAAGGAATCAAGTAACAAGCTAAAGAATGAATGTTTTAGAGCTAGAATAAAAGGAATCAAGCAAGAAACGATGAAACAAGCTAAAGAATGAATGTTAGAAGGTATTAGAGCTAGAATAAAAGGAATACAGCAAGGAATCAAGTAACAAGCTAAAGAATGAATGTTTTAGAGCTAGAATAAAAGGAATCAAGCAAGAAACGATGAAACAAGCTAAAGAATGAATGTTAGAAGGTATTAGAGCTAGAATAAAAGGAATACAGCAAGGAATCAAGTAACAAGCTAAAGAATGAATGTTTTAGAGCTAGAATAAAAGGAATCAAGCAAGAAACGATGAAACAAGCTAAAGAATGAATGTTAGAAGGTATTGGAGCTACAATAAAAGGAATACAGCAAGGAATCAAGTAACAAGCTAAAGAATGAATGTATTAGAGCTAGAATAAAAGGAATCAAGCAAAAAATGATGAAACAAGCTAAAGAATGAATGTTAGAAGGTATTAGAGCTAGAATAAAAGGAATGCAGCAAGGAATCAAGTAACAAGCTAAAGAATGAATGTATTAGAGCTAGAATAAAAGGAATCAAGCAAGAAATGATGAAACAAGCTAAAGAATGAATGTTAGAAGTTATTAGAGCTAGAATAAAAGGAATACAGCAAGGAATCAAGTAACAAGCTAAAGAATGAATGTATTAGAGCTGGAATAAAAGGAATCAAGCAAGAAACGATGAAACAAGCTAAAGAATGAATATTAGAAGGTATTAGAGCTAGAATAAAAGGAATACAGCAAGGAATCAAGTAACAAGCTAAAGAATGAATGTATTAGAGCTAGAATAAAAGGAATCAAGCAAGAAACGATGAAACAAGCTAAAGAATGAATGTTAGAAGGTATTAGAGCTAGAATAAAAGAATACAGCAAGGAATCAAGTAACAAGCTAAAGAATGAATGTATTAGAGCTAGAATAAAAGGAATCAAGCAAGAAACGATGAAACAAGCTAAAGAATGAATGTTAGAAGGTATTAGAGCTAGAATAAAAGGAATACAGCAAGGAATCAAGTAACAAGCTAAAGAATGAATGTTTTAGAGCTAGAATAAAAGGAATCAAGCAAGAAACGATGAAACAAGCTAAAGAATGAATGTTAGAAGGTAATTAGAGCTAGAATAAAAGGAATACAGCAAGGAATCAAGTAACAAGCTAAAGGAATGAATGTTTTAGAGCTAGAATAAAAGGAATCAAGCAAGAAACGATGAAACAAGCTAAAGAATGAATGTTAGAAGGTATTAGAGCTAGAATAAAAGGAATACAGCAAGGAATCAAGTAACAAGCTAAAGAATGAATGTTTTAGAGCTAGAATAAAAGGAATCAAGCAAGAAACGATGAAACAAGCTAAAGAATGAATGTTAGAAGGTATTGGAGCTACAATAAAAGGAATACAGCAAGGAATCAAGTAACAAGCTAAAGAATGAATGTATTAGAGCTAGAATAAAAGGAATCAAGCAAAAAATGATGAAACAAGCTAAAGAATGAATGTTAGAAGGTATTAGAGCTAGAATAAAAGGAATGCAGCAAGGAATCAAGTAACAAGCTAAAGAATGAATGTATTAGAGCTAGAATAAAAGGAATCAAGCAAGAAATGATGAAACAAGCTAAAGAATGAATGTTAGAAGTTATTAGAGCTAGAATAAAAGGAATACAGCAAGGAATCAAGTAACAAGCTAAAGAATGAATGTATTAGAGCTGGAATAAAAGGAATCAAGCAAGAAACGATGAAACAAGCTAAAGAATGAATATTAGAAGGTATTAGAGCTAGAATAAAAGGAATACAGCAAGGAATCAAGTAACAAGCTAAAGAATGAATGTATTAGAGCTAGAATAAAAGGAATCAAGCAAGAAACGATGAAACAAGCTAAAGAATGAATGTTAGAAGGTATTAGAGCTAGAATACAAGGAATACAGCAAGGAATCAAGTAACAAGCTAAAGAATGAATGTATTAGAGCTAGAATAAAAGGAATCAAGCAAGAAACGATGAAACAAGCTAAAGAATGAATGTTAGAAGGTATTAGAGCTAGAATAAAAGGAATACAGCAAGGAATCAAGTAACAAGCTAAAGAATGAATGTTTTAGAGCTAGAATAAAAGGAATCAAGCAAGAAACGATGAAACAAGCTAAAGAATGAATGTTAGAAGGTATTAGAGCTAGAATAAAAGGAATACAGCAAGGAATCAAGTAACAAGCTAAAGAATGAATGTTTTAGAGCTAGAATAAAAGGAATCAAGCAAGAAATGATGGAACAAGCTAAAGAATGAATGTTAGAAGGTATTGGAGCTAGAATAAAAGGAATACAGCAAGGAATCAAGTAACAAGCTAAAGAATGAATGTATTAGAGCTAGAATAAAAGGAATCAAGCAAAAAATGATGAAACAAGCTAAAGAATGAATGTTAGAAGGTATTAGAGCTAGAATAAAAGGAATACAGCAAGGAATCAAGTAACAAGCTAAAGAATGAATGTATTAGAGCTAGAATAAAAGGAATCAAGCAAGGAATGATGAAACAAGCTAAAGAATGAATGTTAGAAGTTATTAGAGCTAGAATAAAAGGAATACAGCAAGGAATCAAGTAAGAAGCTAAACAATGAATGTATTAGAGCTGGAATAAAAGGAATCAAGCAAGAAACGATGAAACAAGCTAAAGAATGAATGTTAGAAGGTATTAGAGCTAGAATAAAAGGAATACAGCAAGGAATCAAGTAACAAGCTAAAGAATGAATGTATTAGAGCTAGAATAAAAGGAATCAAGCAAGAAACGATGAAACAAGCTAAAGAATGAATGTTAGAAGGTATTAGAGCTAGAATAAAAGGAATACAGCAAGGAATCAAGTAACAAGCTAAAGAATGAATGTATTAGAGCTAGAATAAAAGGAATCAAGCAAGAAACGATGAAACAAGCTAAAGAATGAATGTTAGAAGGTATTAGAGCTAGAATAAAAGGAATACAGCAAGGAATCAAGTAACAAGCTAAAGAATGAATGTATTAGAGCTAGAATAAAAGGAATCAAGCAAGAAACGATGAAACAAGCTAAAGAATGAATGTTAGAATTTATTGGAGCTAGAATAAAAGGAATACAGCAAGGAATCAAGTAACAAGCTAAAGAATGAATGTATTAGAGCTAGAATAAAAGGAATGAAGCAAGAAATGATGAAACAAGCTAAAGAATGAATGTTAGAATTTATTGGAGCTAGAATAAAAGGAATACAGCAAGGAATCAAGTAACAAGCTAAAGAATGAATGTAAGAGCTAGAATAAAAGGAATCAAGCAAGAAACGATGAAACAAGCTAAAGAATGAATGTTAGAAGGTATTAGAGCTAGAATAAAAGGAATACAGCAAGGAATCAAGTAACAAGCTAAAGAATGAATGTATTAGAGCTAGAATAAAAGGAATCAAGCAAGAAATGTTGAAACAAGCTAAAGAATGAATGTTAGAAGGTATTAGAGTTAGAATAAAAGGAATACAGCAAGGAATCAAGTAACAAGCTAAAGAATGAATGTATTAGAGCTAGAATAAAAGGAATGAAGCAAGAAATAATGAAACAAGCTAAAGAATGAATGTTAGAATTTAATGGAGCTAGAATAAAAGGAATACAGCAAGGAATCAAGTAACAAGCTAAAGAATGAATGTATTAGAGCTAGAATAAAAGGAATGAAGCAAGAAATGATGAAACAAGCTAAAGAATGAATGTTAGAAGGTATTAGAGCTAGAATAAAAGGAATACAGCAAGGAATCAAGTAACAAGCTAAAGAATGAATGTATTAGAGCTAGAATAAAAGGAATCAAGCAAGAAACGATGAAACAAGCTAAAGAATGAATGTTAGAAGGTATTAGAGCTAGAATAAAAGGAATACAGCAAGGAATCAAGTAACAAGCTAAAGAATGAATGTATTAGAGCTAGAATAAAAGGAATCAAGCAAGAAACGACGAAACAAGCTAAAGAATGAATGTTAGAAGGTATTAGAGCTAGAATAAAAGGAATACAGCAAGGAATCAAGTAACAAGCTAAAGAATGAATGTATTAGAGCTAGAATAAAAGGAATCAAGCAAGAAACGATGAAACAAGCTAAAGAATGAATGTTAGAAGGTATTAGAGCTAGAATAAAAGGAATACAGCAAGGAATCAAGTAACAAGCTAAAGAATGCATGTATTAGAGCTAGAATAAAAGGAATCAAGCAAGAAACGATGAAACAAGCTAAAGAATGAATGTTAGAAGGTATTAGAGCTAGAATACAAGGAATACAGCAAGGAATCAAGTAACAAGCTAAAGAATGAATGTATTAGAGCTAGAATAAAAGGAATCATGCAAGAAACGATGAAACAAGCTAAAGAATGAATGTTAGAAGGTATTAGAGCTAGAATAAAAGGAATACAGCAAGGAATCAAGTAACAAGCTAAAGAATGAATGTATTAGAGCTAGAATAAAAGGAATCAAGCAAGAAACGATGAAACAAGCTAAAGAATGAATGTTAGAAGGTATTAGAGCTAGAATAAAAGGAATACAGCAAGGAATCAAGTAACAAGCTAAAGAATGAATGTATTAGAGCTAGAATAAAAGGAATCAAGCAAGAAACGATGAAACAAGCTAAAGAATGAATGTTAGAAGGTATTAGAGCTAGAATAAAAGGAATACAGCAAGGAATCAAGTAACAAGCTAAAGAATGAATGTATTAGAGCTAGAATAAAAGGAATCAAGCAAGAAACGATGAAACAAGCTAAAGAATGAATGTTAGAAGGTATTAGAGCTAGAATAAAAGGAATACAGCAAGGAATCAAGTAACAAGCTAAAGAATGAATGTTTTAGAGCTAGAATAAAAGGAATCAAGCAAGAAACGATGAAACAAGCTAAAGAATGAATGTTAGAAGGTATTAGAGCTAGAATAAAAGGAATACAGCAAGGAATCAAGTAACAAGCTAAAGAATGAATGTTTTAGAGCTAGAATAAAAGGAATCAAGCAAGAAACGATGAAACAAGCTAAAGAATGAATGTTAGAAGGTATTAGAGCTAGAATAAAAGGAATACAGCAAGGAATCAAGTAACAAGCTAAAGAATGAATGTTTTAGAGCTAGAATAAAAGGAATCAAGCAAGAAACGATGAAACAAGCTAAAGAATGAATGTTAGAAGGTATAGGAGCTACAATAAAAGGAATACAGCAAGGAATCAAGTAACAAGCTAAAGAATGAATGTATTAGAGCTGGAATAAAAGGAATCAAGCAAAAAATGATGAAACAAGCTAAAGAATGAATGTTAGAAGGTATTAGAGCTAGAATAAAAGGAATGCAGCAAGGAATCAAGTAACAAGCTAAAGAATGAATGTATTAGAGCTAGAATAAAAGGAATCAAGCAAGAAATGATGAAACAAGCTAAAGAATGAATGTTAGAAGGTATTAGAGCTAGAATAAAAGGAATACAGCAAGGAATCAAGTAACAAGCTAAAGAATGAATGTATTAGAGCTAGAATAAAAGGAATCAAGCAAGAAACGATGAAACAAGCTAAAGAATGAATGTTAGAAGTTATTAGAGCTAGAATAAAAGGAATACAGCAAGGAATCAAGTAACAAGCTAAAGAATGAATGTTTTAGAGCTAGAATAAAATTAATCAAGCAAGAATCGATGAAACAAGCTAAAGAATGAATGTTAGAAGGTATTAGAGCTAGAATAAAAGGAATACAGCAAGGAATCAAGTAACAAGCTAAAGAATGAATGTATTAGAGCTAGAATAAAAGGAATCAAGCAAGAAACGATGAAACAAGCTAAAGAATGAATGTTAGAAGGTATTAGATCTAGAATAAAAGGAATACTGCAAGGAATCAAGTAACAAGCTAAAGAATGAATGTATTAGAGCTAGAATAAAAGGAATCAAGCAAGAAACGATGAAACAAGCTAAAGAATGAATGTTAGAAGGTATTAGAGCTAGAATAAAAGGAATACAGCAAGGAATCAAGTAACAAGCTAAAGAATGAATGTATTAGAGCTAGAATAAAAGGAATCAAGCAAGAAATGATGGAACAAGCTAAAGAATGAATGTTAGAAGGTATTGGAGCTAGAATAAAAGGAATACAGCAAGGAATCAAGTAACAAGCTAAAGAATGAATGTATTAGAGCTAGAATAAAAGGAATCAAGCAAAAAATGATGAAACAAGCTAAAGAATGAATGTTAGAAGGTATTAGAGCTAGAATAAAAGGAATACAGCAAGGAATCAAGTAACAAGCTAAAGAATGAATGTATTAGAGCTAGAATAAAAGGAATCAAGCAAGAAATGATGAAACAAGCTAAAGAATGAATGTTAGAAGTTATTAGAGCTAGAATAAAAGGAATACAGCAAGGAATCAAGTAAGAAGCTAAACAATGAATGTATTAGAGCTGGAATAAAAGGAATCAAGCAAGAAACGATGAAACAAGCTAAAGAATGAATGTTAGAAGGTATTAGAGCTAGAATAAAAGGAATACAGCAAGGAATCAAGTAACAAGCTAAAGAATGAATGTATTAGAGCTAGAATAAAAGGAATCAAGCAAGAAACGATGAAACAAGCTAAAGAATGAATGTTAGAAGGTATTAGAGCTAGAATACAAGGAATACAGCAAGGAATCAAGTAACAAGCTAAAGAATGAATGTATTAGAGCTAGAATAAAAGGAATCAAGCAAGAAACGATGAAACAAGCTAAAGAATGAATGTTAGAAGGTATTAGAGCTAGAATAAAAGGAATACAGCAAGGAATCAAGTAACAAGCTAAAGAATGAATGTTTTAGAGCTAGAATAAAAGGAATCAAGCAAGAAACGATGAAACAAGCTAAAGAATGAATGTTAGAAGGTATTAGAGCTAGAATAAAAGGAATACAGCAAGGAATCAAGTAACAAGCTAAAGAATGAATGTTTTAGAGCTAGAATAAAAGGAATCAAGCAAGAATCGATGAAACAAGCTAAAGAATGAATGTTAGAAGGTATTAGAGCTAGAATAAAAGGAATACAGCAAGGAATCAAGTAACAAGCTAAAGAATGAATGTATTAGAGCTAGAATAAAAGGAATCAAGCAAGAAACGATGAAACAAGCTAAAGAATGAATGTTAGAAGGTATTAGATCTAGAATAAAAGGAATACTGCAAGGAATCAAGTAACAAGCTAAAGAATGAATGTATTAGAGCTAGAATAAAAGGAATCAAGCAAGAAACGATGAAACAAGCTAAAGAATGAATGTTAGAAGGTATTAGAGCTAGAATAAAAGGAATACAGCAAGGAATCAAGTAACAAGCTAAAGAATGAATGTATTAGAGCTGGAATAAAAGGAATCAAGCAAGAAACGATGAAACAAGCTAAAGAATGAATGTTAGAAGGTATTAGAGCTAGAATAAAAGGAATACAGCAAGGAATCAAGTAACAAGCTAAAGAATGAATGTATTAGAGCTAGAATAAAAGGAATCAAGCAAAAAATGATGAAACAAGCTAAAGAATGAATGTTAGAAGGTATTAGAGCTAGAATAAAAGGAATACAGCAAGGAATCAAGTAACAAGCTAAAGAATGAAAGTATTAGAGCTAGAATAAAAGGAATCAAGCAAGAAACGATGAAACAAGCTAAAGAATGAATGTTAGAAGGTATTAGAGCTAGAATAAAAGGAATACAGCAAGGAATCAAGTAACAAGCTAAAGAATGAATGTATTAGAGCTAGAATAAAAGGAATCAAGCAAGAAACGATGAAACAAGCTAAAGAATGAATGTTAGAAGGTATTAGAGCTAGAATACAAGGAATACAGCAAGGAATCAAGTAACAAGCTAAAGAATGAATGTATTAGAGCTAGAATAAAAGGAATCATGCAAGAAACGATGAAACAAGCTAAAGAATGAATGTTAGAAGGTATTAGAG
>JBAJHW010000024.1:180483-210188 GCA_037013535.1 Intellagama lesueurii
ATCAAGTAACAAGCTAAAGAATGAATGTATTAGAGCTAGAATAAAAGGAATCAAGCAAGAAACGATGAAACAAGCTAAAGAATGAATGTTAGAAGGTATTAGAGCTAGAATAAAAGGAATACAGCAAGGAATCAAGTAACAAGCTAAAGAATGAATGTATTAGAGCTAGAATAAAAGGAATCAAGCAAGAAACGATGAAACAAGCTAAAGAATGAATGTTAGAAGGTATTAGAGCTAGAATAAAAGGAATACAGCAAGGAATCAAGTAACAAGCTAAAGAATGAATGTATTAGAGCTAGAATAAAAGGAATCAAGCAGGAAACGATGAAACAAGCTAAAGAATGAATGTTAGAAGGTATTAGAGCTAGAATAAAAGGAATACAGCAAGGAATCAAGTAACAAGCTAAAGAATGAATGTATTAGAGCTAGAATAAAAGGAATCAAGCAAGAAACGATGAAACAAGCTAAAGAATGAATGTTAGAAGGTATTAGAGCTAGAATAAAAGGAATACAGCAAGGAATCAAGTAACAAGCTAAAGAATGAATGTATTAGAGCTAGAATAAAAGGAATCAAGCAAGAAACGATGAAACAAGCTAAAGAATGAATGTTAGAAGGTATTAGAGCTAGAATAAAAGGAATACAGCAAGGAATCAAGTAACAAGCTAAAGAATGAATGTATTAGAGCTAGAATAAAAGGAATCAAGCAAGAAACGATGAAACAAGCTAAAGAATGAATGTTAGAAGGTATTAGAGCTAGAATAAAAGTAATACAGCAAGGAATCAAGTAACAAGCTAAAGAATGAATGTATTAGAGCTAGAATAAAAGGAATCAAGCAAGAAACGATGAAACAAGCTAAAGAATGAATGTTAGAAGCTATTAGAGCTAGAATAAAAGGAATACAGCAAGGAATCAAGTAACAAGCTAAAGAATGAATGTATTAGAGCTAGAATAAAAGGAATCAAGCAAGAAACGATGAAACAAGCTAAAGAATGAATGTTAGAAGGTATTAGAGCTAGAATAAAAGGAATACAGCAAGGAATCAAGTAACAAGCTAAAGAATGAATGTATTAGAGCTAGAATAAAAGGAATCAAGCAAGAAACGATGAAACAAGCTAAAGAATGAATGTTAGAAGGTATTAGAGCTAGAATAAAAGGAATACAGCAAGGAATCAAGTAACAAGCTAAAGAATGAATGTATTAGAGCTAGAATAAAAGGAATCAAGCAGGAAACGATGAAACAAGCTAAAGAATGAATGTTAGAAGGTATTAGAGCTAGAATAAAAGGAATACAGCAAGGAATCAAGTAACAAGCTAAAGAATGAATGTATTAGAGCTAGAATAAAAGGAATCAAGCAAGAAACGATGAAACAAGCTAAAGAATGAATGTTAGAAGGTATTAGAGCTAGAATAAAAGGAATACAGCAAGGAATCAAGTAACAAGCTAAAGAATGAATGTATTAGAGCTAGAATAAAAGGAATCAAGCAAGAAACGATGAAACAAGCTAAAGAATGAATGTTAGAAGGTATTAGAGCTAGAATAAAAGGAATACAGCAAGGAATCAAGTAACAAGCTAAAGAATGAATGTATTAGAGCTAGAATAAAAGGAATCAAGCAAGAAACGATGAAACTAGCTAAAGAATGAATGTTAGAAGGTATTAGAGCTAGAATAAAAGGAATACAGCAAGGAATCAAGTAACAAGCTAAAGAATGAATGTATTAGAGCTAGAATAAAAGGAATCAAGCAAGAAACGATGAAACAAGCTAAAGAATGAATGTTAGAAGGTATTAGAGCTAGAATAAAAGGAATACAGCAAGGAATCAAGTAACAAGCTAAAGAATGAATGTATTAGAGCTAGAATAAAAGGAATCAAGCAGGAAACGATGAAACAAGCTAAAGAATGAATGTTAGAAGGTATTAGAGCTAGAATAAAAGGAATACAGCAAGGAATCAAGTAACAAGCTAAAGAATGAATGTATTAGAGCTAGAATAAAAGGAATCAAGCAAGAAACGATGAAACAAGCTAAAGAATGAATGTTAGAAGGTATTAGAGCTAGAATAAAAGGAATACAGCAAGGAATCAAGTAACAAGCTAAAGAATGAATGTATTAGAGCTAGAATAAAAGGAATCAAGCAGGAAACGATGAAACAAGCTAAAGAATGAATGTTAGAAGGTATTAGAGCTAGAATAAAAGGAATACAGCAAGGAATCAAGTAACAAGCTAAAAAATGAATGTATTAGAGCTAGAATAAAAGGAATCAAGCAAGAAACGATGAAACAAGCTAAAGAATGAATGTTAGAAGGTATTAGAGCTAGAATAAAAGGAATACAGCAAGGAATCAAGTAACAAGCTAAAGAATGAATGTATTAGAGCTAGAATAAAAGGAATCAAGCAAGAAACGATGAAACAAGCTAAAGAATGAATGTTGGAAGCTATTAGAGCTAGAATAAAAGGAATACAGCAAGGAATCAAGTAACAAGCTAAAGAATGAATGTATTAGAGCTAGAATAAAAGGAATCAAGCAAGAAACGATGAAACAAGCTAAAGAATGAATGTTAGAAGGTATTAGAGCTAGAATAAAAGGAATACAGCAAGGAATCAAGTAACAAGCTAAAGAATGAATGTATTAGAGCTAGAATAAAAGGAATCAAGCAAGAAACGATGAAACAAGCTAAAGAATGAATGTTAGAAGGTATTAGAGCTAGAATAAAAGAAATACAGCAAGGAATCAAGTAACAAGCTAAAGAATGAATGTATTAGAGCTAGAATAAAAGGAATCAAGCAAGAAACGATGAAACAAGCTAAAGAATGAATGTTAGAAGGTATTAGAGCTAGAATAAAAGGAATACAGCAAGGAATCAAGTAACAAGCTAAAGAATGAATGTATTAGAGCTAGAATAAAAGGAATCAAGCAGGAAACGATGAAACAAGCTAAAGAATGAATGTTAGAAGGTATTAGAGCTAGAATAAAAGGAATACAGCAAGGAATCAAGTAACAAGCTAAAGAATGAATGTATTAGAGCTAGAATAAAAGGAATCAAGCAAGAAACGATGAAACAAGCTAAAGAATGAATGTTGGAAGCTATTAGAGCTAGAATAAAAGGAATACAGCAAGGAATCAAGTAACAAGCTAAAGAATGAATGTATTAGAGCTAGAATAAAAGGAATCAAGCAAGAAACGATGAAACAAGCTAAAGAATGAATGTTAGAAGGTATTAGAGCTAGAATAAAAGGAATACAGCAAGGAATCAAGTAACAAGCTAAAGAATGAATGTATTAGAGCTAGAATAAAAGGAATCAAGCAGGAAACGATGAAAACAAGTTAAAGAATGAATGTTAGAAGGTATTAGAGCTAGAATAAAAGGAATACAGCAAGGAATCAAGTAACAAGCTAAAGAATGAATGTATTAGAGCTAGAATAAAAGGAATCAAGCAAGAAACGATGAAACAAGCTAAAGAATGAATGTTAGAAGGTATTAGAGCTAGAATAAAAGGAATACAGCAAGGAATGAAGTAACAAGCTAAAGAATGAATGTATTAGAGCTAGAATAAAAGGAATCAAGCAAGAAACGATGAAACAAGCTAAAGAATGAATGTTAGAAGGTATTAGAGCTAGAATAAAAGGAATACAGCAAGGAATCAAGTAACAAGCTAAAGAATGAATGTATTAGAGCTAGAATAAAAGGAATCAAGCAGGAAACGATGAAACAAGCTAAAGAATGAATGTATTAGAGCTAGAATAAAAGGAATCAAGCAGGAAACGATGAAACAAGCTAAAGAATGAATGTTAGAAGGTATTAGAGCTAGAATAAAAGGAATACAGCAAGGAGTCAAGTAACAAGCTAAAGAATGAATGTATTAGAGCTAGAATAAAAGGAATCAAGCAAGAAACGATGAAACAAGCTAAAGAATGAATGTTAGAAGGTATTAGAGCTAGAATAAAAGGAATACAGCAAGGAATGAAGTAACAAGCTAAAGAATGAATGTATTAGAGCTAGAATAAAAGGAATCAAGCAAGAAACGATGAAACAAGCTAAAGAATGAATGTTAGAAGGTATTAGAGCTAGAATAAAAGGAATACAGCAAGGAATCAAGTAACAAGCTAAAGAATGAATGTATTAGAGCTAGAATAAAAGGAATCAAGCAAGAAACGATGAAACAAGCTAAAGAATGAATGTTAGAAGGTATTAGAGCTAGAATAAAAGGAATACAGCAAGGAATCAAGTAACAAGCTAAAGAATGAATGTATTAGAGCTAGAATAAAAGGAATCAAGCAAGAAACGATGAAACAAGCTAAAGAATGAATGTTAGAAGGTATTAGAGCTAGAATAAAAGGAATACAGCAAGGAATCAAGTAACAAGCTAAAGAATGAATGTATTAGAGCTAGAATAAAAGGAATCAAGCAAGAAACGATGAAACAAGCTAAAGAATGAATGTTAGAAGGTATTAGAGCTAGAATAAAAGGAATACAGCAAGGAATCAAGTAACAAGCTAAAGAATGAATGTATTAGAGCTAGAATAAAAGGAATCAAGCAGGAAACGATGAAACAAGCTAAAGAATGAATGTTAGAAGGTATTAGAGCTAGAATAAAAGGAATACAGCAAGGAGTCAAGTAACAAGCTAAAGAATGAATGTATTAGAGCTAGAATAAAAGGAATCAAGCAGGAAACGATGAAACAAGCTAAAGAATGAATGTTAGAAGGTATTAGAGCTAGAATAAAAGGAATACAGCAAGGAGTCAAGTAACAAGCTAAAGAATGAATGTATTAGAGCTAGAATAAAAGGAATCAAGCAGGAAACGATGAAACAAGCTAAAGAATGAATGTTAGAAGGTATTAGAGCTAGAATAAAAGGAATACAGCAAGGAGTCAAGTAACAAGCTAAAGAATGAATGTATTAGAGCTAGAATAAAAGGAATCAAGCAAGAAACGATGAAACAAGCTAAACAATGAATGTTAGAAGGTATTAGAGCTAGAATAAAAGGAATACAGCAAGGAATCAAGTAACAAGCTAAAGAATGAATGTATTAGAGCTAGAATAAAAGGAATCAAGCAAGAAACGATGAAACAAGCTAAAGAATGAATGTTAGAAGGTATTAGAGCTAGAATAAAAGGAATACAGCAAGGAATCAAGTAACAAGCTAAAGAATGAATGTATTAGAGCTAGAATAAAAGGAATCAAGCAAGAAACGATGAAACAAGCTAAAGAATGAATGTTGGAAGCTATTAGAGCTAGAATAAAAGGAATACAGCAAGGAATCAAGTAACAAGCTAAAGAATGAATGTATTAGAGCTAGAATAAAAGGAATCAAGCAAGAAACGATGAAACAAGCTAAAGAATGAATGTTAGAAGGTATTAGAGCTAGAATAAAAGGAATACAGCAAGGAATCAAGTAACAAGCTAAAGAATGAATGTATTAGAGCTAGAATAAAAGGAATCAAGCAGGAAACGATGAAACAAGTTAAAGAATGAATGTTAGAAGGTATTAGAGCTAGAATAAAAGGAATACAGCAAGGAATCAAGTAACAAGCTAAAGAATGAATGTATTAGAGCTAGAATAAAAGGAATCAAGCAAGAAACGATGAAACAAGCTAAAGAATGAATGTTAGAAGGTATTAGAGCTAGAATAAAAGGAATACAGCAAGGAATGAAGTAACAAGCTAAAGAATGAATGTATTAGAGCTAGAATAAAAGGAATCAAGCAAGAAACGATGAAACAAGCTAAAGAATGAATGTTAGAAGGTATTAGAGCTAGAATAAAAGGAATACAGCAAGGAATCAAGTAACAAGCTAAAGAATGAATGTATTAGAGCTAGAATAAAAGGAATCAAGCAGGAAACGATGAAACAAGCTAAAGAATGAATGTATTAGAGCTAGAATAAAAGGAATCAAGCAGGAAACGATGAAACAAGCTAAAGAATGAATGTTAGAAGGTATTAGAGCTAGAATAAAAGGAATACAGCAAGGAGTCAAGTAACAAGCTAAAGAATGAATGTATTAGAGCTAGAATAAAAGGAATCAAGCAAGAAACGATGAAACAAGCTAAGAATGAATGTTAGAAGGTATTAGAGCTAGAATAAAAGGAATACAGCAAGGAATGAAGTAACAAGCTAAAGAATGAATGTATTAGAGCTAGAATAAAAGGAATCAAGCAAGAAACGATGAAACAAGCTAAAGAATGAATGTTAGAAGGTATTAGAGCTAGAATAAAAGGAATACAGCAAGGAATCAAGTAACAAGCTAAAGAATGAATGTATTAGAGCTAGAATAAAAGGAATCAAGCAAGAAACGATGAAACAAGCTAAAGAATGAATGTTAGAAGGTATTAGAGCTAGAATAAAAGGAATACAGCAAGGAATCAAGTAACAAGCTAAAGAATGAATGTATTAGAGCTAGAATAAAAGGAATCAAGCAAGAAACGATGAAACAAGCTAAAGAATGAATGTTAGAAGGTATTAGAGCTAGAATAAAAGGAATACAGCAAGGAATCAAGTAACAAGCTAAAGAATGAATGTATTAGAGCTAGAATAAAAGGAATCAAGCAAGAAACGATGAAACAAGCTAAAGAATGAATGTTAGAAGGTATTAGAGCTAGAATAAAAGGAATACAGCAAGGAATCAAGTAACAAGCTAAAGAATGAATGTATTAGAGCTAGAATAAAAGGAATCAAGCAGGAAACGATGAAACAAGCTAAAGAATGAATGTTAGAAGGTATTAGAGCTAGAATAAAAGGAATACAGCAAGGAGTCAAGTAACAAGCTAAAGAATGAATGTATTAGAGCTAGAATAAAAGGAATCAAGCAGGAAACGATGAAACAAGCTAAAGAATGAATGTTAGAAGGTATTAGAGCTAGAATAAAAGGAATACAGCAAGGAGTCAAGTAACAAGCTAAAGAATGAATGTATTAGAGCTAGAATAAAAGGAATCAAGCAGGAAACGATGAAACAAGCTAAAGAATGAATGTTAGAAGGTATTAGAGCTAGAATAAAAGGAATACAGCAAGGAGTCAAGTAACAAGCTAAAGAATGAATGTATTAGAGCTAGAATAAAAGGAATCAAGCAAGAAACGATGAAACAAGCTAAACAATGAATGTTAGAAGGTATTAGAGCTAGAATAAAAGGAATACAGCAAGGAATCAAGTAACAAGCTAAAGAATGAATGTATTAGAGCTAGAATAAAAGGAATCAAGCAAGAAACGATGAAACAAGCTAAAGAATGAATGTTAGAAGGTATTAGAGCTAGAATAAAAGGAATACAGCAAGGAATCAAGTAACAAGCTAAAGAATGAATGTATTAGAGCTAGAATAAAAGGAATCAAGCAAGAAACGATGAAACAAGCTAAAGAATGAATGTTAGAAGGTATTAGAGCTAGAATAAAAGGAATACAGCAAGGAATCAAGTAACAAGCTAAAGAATGAATGTATTAGAGCTAGAATAAAAGGAATCAAGCAAGAAACGATGAAACAAGCTAAAGAATGAATGTTAGAAGGTATTAGAGCTAGAATAAAAGGAATACAGCAAGGAATCAAGTAACAAGCTAAAGAATGAATGTATTAGAGCTAGAATAAAAGGAATCAAGCAGGAAACGATGAAACAAGCTAAAGAATGAATGTATTAGAGCTAGAATAAAAGGAATCAAGCAGTTAACGATGAAACAAGCTAAAGAATGAATGTTAGAAGTTATTAGAGCTAGAATAAAAGGAATACAGCAAGGAAATCAAGTAACAAGCTAAAGAATGAATGTATTAGAGCTAGAATAAAAGGAATCAAGCAAGAAACGATGAAACAAGCTAAAGAATGAATGTTAGAAGGTATTAGAGCTAGAATAAAAGGAATACAGCAAGGAATCAAGTAACAAACTAAAGAATGAATGTATTAGAGCTAGAATAAAAGGAATCAAGCAAGAAATGATGAAACAAGCTAAAGAATGAATGTTAGAAGGTATTAGAACTAGAATAAAAGGAATACAGCAAGGAATGAAGTAACAAGCTAAAGAATGAATGTATTAGAGCTAGAATAAAAGGAATCAAGCAAGAAACGATGAAACAAGCTAAAGAATGAATGTTAGAAGGTATTAGAGCTAGAATAAAAGGAATACAGCAAGGAATCAAGTAACAAGCTAAAGAATGAATGTATTAGAGCTAGAATAAAAGGAATCAAGCAAGAAACGATGAAACAAGCTAAAGAATGAATGTTAGAAGGTATTAGAGCTAGAATAAAAGGAATACAGCAAGGAATCAAGTAACAAGCTAAAGAATGAATGTATTAGAGCTAGAATAAAAGGAATCAAGCAGGAAACGATGAAACAAGCTAAAGAATGAATGTTAGAAGGTATTAGAGCTAGAATAAAAGGAATACAGCAAGGAATCAAGTAACAAGCTAAAGAATGAATGTATTAGAGCTAGAATAAAAGGAATCAAGCAGGAAACGATGAAACAAGCTAAAGAATGAATGTTAGAAGGTATTAGAGCTGGAATAAAAGGAATACAGCAAGGAATCAAGTAACAAGCTAAAGAATGAATGTATTAGAGCTAGAATAAAAGGAATCAAGCAAGAAACGATGAAACAATCTAAAGAATGAATGTTAGAAGGTATTAGAGCTAGAATAAAAGGAATACAGCAAGGAATCAAGTAACAAGCTAAAGAATGAATGTATTAGAGCTAGAATAAAAGGAATCAAGCAAGAAACGATGAAACAAGCTAAAGAATGAATGTTAGAAGGTATTAGAGCTAGAATAAAAGGAATACAGCAAGGAATCAAGTAACAAGCTAAAGAATGAATGTATTAGAGCTAGAATAAAAGGAATCAAGCAGGAAACGATGAAACAAGCTAAAGAATGAATGTATTAGAGCTAGAATAAAAGGAATCAAGCAGTTAACGATGAAACAAGCTAAAGAATGAATGTTAGAAGTTATTAGAGCTAGAATAAAAGGAATACAGCAAGGAATCAAGTAACAAGCTAAAGAATGAATGTATTAGAGCTAGAATAAAAGGAATCAAGCAAGAAACGATGAAACAAGCTAAAGAATGAATGTTAGAAGGTATTAGAGCTAGAATAAAAGGAATACAGCAAGGAATCAAGTAACAAGCTAAAGAATGAATGTATTAGAGCTAGAATAAAAGGAATCAAGCAAGAAACGATGAAACAAGCTAAAGAATGAATGTTAGAAGGTATTAGAGCTAGAATAAAAGGAATACAGCAAGGAATCAAGTAACAAGCTAAAGAATGAATGTATTAGAGCTAGAATAAAAGGAATCAAGCAAGAAACGATGAAACAAGCTAAAGAATGAATGTTAGAAGGTATTAGAGCTAGAATAAAAGGAATACAGCAAGGAATCAAGTAACAAGCTAAAGAATGAATGTATTAGAGCTAGAATAAAAGGAATCAAGCAAGAAAAGATGAAACAAGCTAAAGAATGAATGTTAGAAGGTATTAGAGCTAGAATAAAAGGAATACAGCAAGGAATCAAGTAACAAGCTAAAGAATGAATGTATTAGAGCTAGAATAAAAGGAATCAAGCAGGAAACGATGAAACAAGCTAAAGAATGAATGTTAGAAGGTATTAGAGCTAGAATAAAAGGAATACAGCAAGGAATCAAGTAACAAGCTAAAGAATGAATGTATTAGAGCTAGAATAAAAGGAATCAAGCAAGAAACGATGAAAGAAGCTAAAGAATGAATGTTAGAAGGTATTAGAGCTAGAATAAAAGGAATACAACAAGGAATCAAGTAACAAGCTAAAGAATGAATGTATTAGAGCTAGAATAAAAGGAATCAAGCAAGAAACGATGACACAAGCTAAAGAATGAATGTTAGAAGGTATTAGAGCTAGAATAAAAGGAATACAGCAAGGAATCAAGTAACAAGCTAAAGAATGAATGTATTAGAGCTAGAATAAAAGGAATCAAGCAAGAAACGATGAAACAAGCTAAAGAATGAATGTTAGAAGGTATTAGAGCTAGAATAAAAGGAATACAGCAAGGAATCAAGTAACAAGCTAAAGAATGAATGTATTAGAGCTAGAATAAAAGGAATCAAGCAAGAAACGATGAAACAAGCTAAAGAATGAATGTTAGAAGGTATTAGAGCTAGAATAAAAGGAATACAGCAAGGAATCAAGTAACAAGCTAAAGAATGAATGTATTAGAGCAAGAATAAAAGGAATCAAGCAGGAAACGATGAAACAAGCTAAAGAATGAATGTTAGAAGGTATTAGAGCTAGAATAAAAGGAATACAGCAAGGAATCAAGTAACAAGCTAAAGAATGAATGTATTAGAGCTAGAATAAAAGGAATCAAGCAAGAAACGATGAAACAAGCTAAAGAATGAATGTTAGAAGGTATTAGAGCTAGAATAAAAGGAATACAGCAAGGAATCAAGTAACAAGCTAAAGAATGAATGTATTAGAGCTAGAATAAAAGGAATCAAGCAAGAAACGATGAAACAAGCTAAAGAATGAATGTTAGAAGGTATTAGAGCTAGAATAAAAGGAATACAGCAAGGAATCAAGTAACAAGCTAAAGAATGAATGTATTAGAGCTAGAATAAAAGGAATCAAGCAGTTAACGATGAAACAAGCTAAAGAATGAATGTTAGAAGTTATTAGAGCTAGAATAAAAGGAATACAGCAAGGAATCAAGTAACAAGCTAAAGAATGAATGTATTAGAGCTAGAATAAAAGGAATCAAGCAAGAAAACGATGAAACAAGCTAAAGAATGAATGTTAGAAGGTATTAGAGCTAGAATAAAAGGAATACAGCAAGGAATCAAGTAACAAGCTAAAGAATGAATGTATTAGAGCTAGAATAAAAGGAATCAAGCAAGAAACGATGAAACAAGCTAAAGAATGAATGTTAGAAGGTATTAGAGCTAGAATAAAAGGAATACAGCAAGGAATCAAGTAACAAGCTAAAGAATGAATGTATTAGAGCTAGAATAAAAGGAATCAAGCAAGAAACGATGAAACAAGCTAAAGAATGAATGTTAGAAGGTATTAGTGCTAGAATAAAAGGAATACAGCAAGGAATCAAGTAACAAGCTAAAGAATGAATGTATTAGAGCTAGAATAAAAGGAATCAAGCAAGAAACGATGAAACAAGCTAAAGAATGAATGTTAGAAGGTATTAGAGCTAGAATAAAAGGAATACAGCAAGGAATCAAGTAACAAGCTAAAGAATGAATGTATTAGAGCTAGAATAAAAGGAATCAAGCAGGAAACGATGAAACAAGCTAAAGAATGAATGTTAGAAGGTATTAGAGCTAGAATAAAAGGAATACAGCAAGGAATCAAGTAACAAGCTAAAGAATGAATGTATTAGAGCTAGAATAAAAGGAATCAAGCAAGAAACGATGAAACAAGCTAAAGAATGAATGTTAGAAGGTATTAGAGCTAGAATAAAAGGAATACAGCAAGGAATCAAGTAACAAGCTAAAGAATGAATGTATTAGAGCTAGAATAAAAGGAATCAAGCAAGAAACGATGAAACAAGCTAAAGAATGAATGTTAGAAGGTATTAGAGCTAGAATAAAAGGAATACAGCAAGGAATCAAGTAACAAGCTAAAGAATGAATGTATTAGAGCTAGAATAAAAGGAATCAAGCAAGAAACGATGAAACAAGCTAAAGAATGAATGTTAGAAGGTATTAGAGCTAGAATAAAAGGAATACAGCAAGGAATCAAGTAACAAGCTAAAGAATGAATGTATTAGAGCTAGAATAAAAGGAATCAAGCAGGAAACGATGAAACAAGCTAAAGAATGAATGTTAGAAGGTATTAGAGCTAGAATAAAAGGAATACAGCAAGGAATCAAGTAACAAGCTAAAGAATGAATGTATTAGAGCTAGAATAAAAGGAATCAAGCAAGAAACGATGAAACAAGCTAAAGAATGAATGTTAGAAGGTATTAGAGCTAGAATAAAAGGAATACAGCAAGGAATCAAGTAACAAGCTAAAGAATGAATGTATTAGAGCTAGAATAAAAGGAATCAAGCAAGAAACGATGAAACAAGCTAAAGAATGAATGTTAGAAGGTATTAGAGCTAGAATAAAAGGAATACAGCAAGGAATGAAGTAACAAGCTAAAGAATGAATGTATTAGAGCTAGAATAAAAGGAATCAAGCAAGAAACGATGAAACAAGCTAAAGAATGAATGTTAGAAGGTATTAGAGCTAGAATAAAAGGAATACAGCAAGGAATCAAGTAACAAGCTAAAGAATGAATGTATTAGAGCTAGAATAAAAGGAATCAAGCAGGAAACGATGAAACAAGCTAAAGAATGAATGTATTAGAGCTAGAATAAAAGGAATCAAGCAGGAAACGATGAAACAAGCTAAAGAATGAATGTTAGAAGGTATTAGAGCTAGAATAAAAGGAATACAGCAAGGAGTCAAGTAACAAGCTAAAGAATGAATGTATTAGAGCTAGAATAAAAGGAATCAAGCAAGAAACGATGAAACAAGCTAAAGAATGAATGTTAGAAGGTATTAGAGCTAGAATAAAAGGAATACAGCAAGGAATGAAGTAACAAGCTAAAGAATGAATGTATTAGAGCTAGAATAAAAGGAATCAAGCAAGAAACGATGAAACAAGCTAAAGAATGAATGTTAGAAGGTATTAGAGCTAGAATAAAAGGAATACAGCAAGGAATGAAGTAACAAGCTAAAGAATGAATGTATTAGAGCTAGAATAAAAGGAATCAAGCAAGAAACGATGAAACAAGCTAAAGAATGAATGTTAGAAGGTATTAGAGCTAGAATAAAAGGAATACAGCAAGGAATCAAGTAACAAGCTAAAGAATGAATGTATTAGAGCTAGAATAAAAGGAATCAAGCAAGAAACGATGAAACAAGCTAAAGAATGAATGTTGGAAGCTATTAGAGCTAGAATAAAAGGAATACAGCAAGGAATCAAGTAACAAGCTAAAGAATGAATGTATTAGAGCTAGAATAAAAGGAATCAAGCAGGAAACGATGAAACAAGCTAAAGAATGAATGTTAGAAGGTATTAGAGCTAGAATAAAAGGAATACAGCAAGGAATCAAGTAACAAGCTAAAGAATGAATGTATTAGAGCTAGAATAAAAGGAATCAAGCAAGAAACGATGAAACAAGCTAAAGAATGAATGTTAGAAGGTATTAGAGCTAGAATAAAAGGAATACAACAAGGAATCAAGTAACAAGCTAAAGAATGAATGTATTAGAGCTAGAATAAAAGGAATCAAGCAAGAAACGATGAAACAAGCTAAAGAATGAATGTTAGAAGGTATTAGAGCTAGAATAAAAGGAATACAGCAAGGAATCAAGTAACAAGCTAAAGAATGAATGTATTAGAGCTAGAATAAAAGGAATCAAGCAAGAAACGATGAAACAAGCTAAAGAATGAATGTTAGAAGGTATTAGAGCTAGAATAAAAGGAATACAGCAAGGAATCAAGTAACAAGCTAAAGAATGAATGTATTAGAGCTAGAATAAAAGGAATCAAGCAAGAAACGATGAAACAAGCTAAAGAATGAATGTTAGAAGGTATTAGAGCTAGAATAAAAGGAATACAGCAAGGAATCAAGTAACAAGCTAAAGAATGAATGTATTAGAGCTAGAATAAAAGGAATCAAGCAGGAAACGATGAAACAAGCTAAAGAATGAATGTTAGAAGGTATTAGAGCTAGAATAAAAGGAATACAGCAAGGAATCAAGTAACAAGCTAAAGAATGAATGTATTAGAGCTAGAATAAAAGGAATCAAGCAAGAAACGATGAAACAAGCTAAAGAATGAATGTTAGAAGGTATTAGAGCTAGAATAAAAGGAATACAGCAAGGAATCAAGTAACAAGCTAAAGAATGAATGTATTAGAGCTAGAATAAAAGGAATCAAGCAAGAAACGATGAAACAAGCTAAAGAATGAATGTTAGAAGGTATTAGAGCTAGAATAAAAGGAATACAGCAAGGAATGAAGTAACAAGCTAAAGAATGAATGTATTCGAGCTAGAATAAAAGGAATCAAGCAAGAAACGATGAAACAAGCTAAAGAATGAATGTTAGAAGGTATTAGAGCTAGAATAAAAGGAATACAGCAAGGAATCAAGTAACAAGCTAAAGAATGAATGTATTAGAGCTAGAATAAAAGGAATCAAGCAGGAAACGATGAAACAAGCTAAAGAATGAATGTATTAGAGCTAGAATAAAAGGAATCAAGCAGGAAACGATGAAACAAGCTAAAGAATGAATGTTAGAAGGTATTAGAGCTAGAATAAAAGGAATACAGCAAGGAATCAAGTAACAAGCTAAAGAATGAATGTATTAGAGCTAGAATAAAAGGAATCAAGCAAGAAACGATGAAACAAGCTAAAGAATGAATGTTAGAAGGTATTAGAGCTAGAATAAAAGGAATACAGCAAGGAATGAAGTAACAAGCTAAAGAATGAATGTATTAGAGCTAGAATAAAAGGAATCAAGCAAGAAACGATGAAACAAGCTAAAGAATGAATGTTAGAAGGTATTAGAGCTAGAATAAAAGGAATACAGCAAGGAATCAAGTAACAAGCTAAAGAATGAATGTATTAGAGCTAGAATAAAAGGAATCAAGCAAGAAACGATGAAACAAGCTAAAGAATGAATGTTAGAAGGTATTAGAGCTAGAATAAAAGGAATACAGCAAGGAATCAAGTAACAAGCTAAAGAATGAATGTATTAGAGCTAGAATAAAAGGAATCAAGCAAGAAACGATGAAACAAGCTAAAGAATGAATGTTAGAAGGTATTAGAGCTAGAATAAAAGGAATACAGCAAGGAATCAAGTAACAAGCTAAAGAATGAATGTATTAGAGCTAGAATAAAAGGAATCAAGCAAGAAACGATGAAACAAGCTAAAGAATGAATGTTAGAAGGTATTAGAGCTAGAATAAAAGGAATACAGCAAGGAATCAAGTAACAAGCTAAAGAATGAATGTATTAGAGCTAGAATAAAAGGAATCAAGCAGGAAACGATGAAACAAGCTAAAGAATGAATGTTAGAAGGTATTAGAGCTAGAATAAAAGGAATACAGCAAGGAGTCAAGTAACAAGCTAAAGAATGAATGTATTAGAGCTAGAATAAAAGGAATCAAGCAGGAAACGATGAAACAAGCTAAAGAATGAATGTTAGAAGGTATTAGAGCTAGAATAAAAGGAATACAGCAAGGAGTCAAGTAACAAGCTAAAGAATGAATGTATTAGAGCTAGAATAAAAGGAATCAAGCAGGAAACGATGAAACAAGCTAAAGAATGAATGTTAGAAGGTATTAGAGCTAGAATAAAAGGAATACAGCAAGGAGTCAAGTAACAAGCTAAAGAATGAATGTATTAGAGCTAGAATAAAAGGAATCAAGCAAGAAACGATGAAACAAGCTAAACAATGAATGTTAGAAGGTATTAGAGCTAGAATAAAAGGAATACAGCAAGGAATCAAGTAACAAGCTAAAGAATGAATGTATTAGAGCTAGAATAAAAGGAATCAAGCAAGAAACGATGAAACAAGCTAAAGAATGAATGTTAGAAGGTATTAGAGCTAGAATAAAAGGAATACAGCAAGGAATCAAGTAACAAGCTAAAGAATGAATGTATTAGAGCTAGAATAAAAGGAATCAAGCAAGAAACGATGAAACAAGCTAAAGAATGAATGTTAGAAGGTATTAGAGCTAGAATAAAAGGAATACAGCAAGGAATCAAGTAACAAGCTAAAGAATGAATGTATTAGAGCTAGAATAAAAGGAATCAAGCAGGAAACGATGAAACAAGCTAAAGAATGAATGTTAGAAGGTATTAGAGCTAGAATAAAAGGAATACAGCAAGGAATCAAGTAACAAGCTAAAGAATGAATGTATTAGAGCTAGAATAAAAGGAATCAAGCAAGAAACGATGAAACAAGCTAAAGAATGAATGTTAGAAGGTATTAGAGCTAGAATAAAAGGAATACAGCAAGGAATCAAGTAACAAGCTAAAGAATGAATGTATTAGAGCTAGAATAAAAGGAATCAAGCAAGAAACGATGAAACAAGCTAAAGAATGAATGTTAGAAGGTATTAGAGCTAGAATAAAAGGAATACAGCAAGGAATGAAGTAACAAGCTAAAGAATGAATGTATTAGAGCTAGAATAAAAGGAATCAAGCAAGAAACGATGAAACAAGCTAAAGAATGAATGTTAGAAGGTATTAGAGCTAGAATAAAAGGAATACAGCAAGGAATCAAGTAACAAGCTAAAGAATGAATGTATTAGAGCTAGAATAAAAGGAATCAAGCAGGAAACGATGAAACAAGCTAAAGAATGAATGTATTAGAGCTAGAATAAAAGGAATCAAGCAGGGAAACGATGAAACAAGCTAAAGAATGAATGTTAGAAGGTATTAGAGCTAGAATAAAAGGAATACAGCAAGGAGTCAAGTAACAAGCTAAAGAATGAATGTATTAGAGCTAGAATAAAAGGAATCAAGCAAGAAACGATGAAACAAGCTAAAGAATGAATGTTAGAAGGTATTAGAGCTAGAATAAAAGGAATACAGCAAGGAATGAAGTAACAAGCTAAAGAATGAATGTATTAGAGCTAGAATAAAAGGAATCAAGCAAGAAACGATGAAACAAGCTAAAGAATGAATGTTAGAAGGTATTAGAGCTAGAATAAAAGGAATACAGCAAGGAATCAAGTAACAAGCTAAAGAATGAATGTATTAGAGCTAGAATAAAAGGAATCAAGCAAGAAACGATGAAACAAGCTAAAGAATGAATGTTAGAAGGTATTAGAGCTAGAATAAAAGGAATACAGCAAGGAATCAAGTAACAAGCTAAAGAATGAATGTATTAGAGCTAGAATAAAAGGAATCAAGCAAGAAACGATGAAACAAGCTAAAGAATGAATGTTAGAAGGTATTAGAGCTAGAATAAAAGGAATACAGCAAGGAATCAAGTAACAAGCTAAAGAATGAATGTATTAGAGCTAGAATAAAAGGAATCAAGCAAGAAACGATGAAACAAGCTAAAGAATGAATGTTAGAAGGTATTAGAGCTAGAATAAAAGGAATACAGCAAGGAATCAAGTAACAAGCTAAAGAATGAATGTATTAGGCTAGAATAAAAGGAATCAAGCAGGAAACGATGAAACAAGCTAAAGAATGAATGTTAGAAGGTATTAGAGCTAGAATAAAAGGAATACAGCAAGGAGTCAAGTAACAAGCTAAAGAATGAATGTATTAGAGCTAGAATAAAAGGAATCAAGCAGGAAACGATGAAACAAGCTAAAGAATGAATGTTAGAAGGTATTAGAGCTAGAATAAAAGGAATACAGCAAGGAGTCAAGTAACAAGCTAAAGAATGAATGTATTAGAGCTAGAATAAAAGGAATCAAGCAGGAAACGATGAAACAAGCTAAAGAATGAATGTTAGAAGGTATTAGAGCTAGAATAAAAGGAATACAGCAAGGAGTCAAGTAACAAGCTAAAGAATGAATGTATTAGAGCTAGAATAAAAGGAATCAAGCAAGAAACGATGAAACAAGCTAAACAATGAATGTTAGAAGGTATTAGAGCTAGAATAAAAGGAATACAGCAAGGAATCAAGTAACAAGCTAAAGAATGAATGTATTAGAGCTAGAATAAAAGGAATCAAGCAAGAAACGATGAAACAAGCTAAAGAATGAATGTTAGAAGGTATTAGAGCTATAATAAAAGGAATACAGCAAGGAATCAAGTAACAAGCTAAAGAATGAATGTATTAGAGCTAGAATAAAAGGAATCAAGCAAGAAACGATGAAACAAGCTAAAGAATGAATGTTAGAAGGTATTAGAGCTAGAATAAAAGGAATACAGCAAGGAATCAAGTAACAAGCTAAAGAATGAATGTATTAGAGCTAGAATAAAAGGAATCAAGCAAGAAACGATGAAACAAGCTAAAGAATGAATGTTAGAAGGTATTAGAGCTAGAATAAAAGGAATACAGCAAGGAATCAAGTAACAAGCTAAAGAATGAATGTATTAGAGCTAGAATAAAAGGAATCAAGCAGGAAACGATGAAACAAGCTAAAGAATGAATGTATTAGAGCTAGAATAAAAGGAATCAAGCAGTTAACGATGAAACAAGCTAAAGAATGAATGTTAGAAGTTATTAGAGCTAGAATAAAAGGAATACAGCAAGGAATCAAGTAACAAGCTAAAGAATGAATGTATTAGAGCTAGAATAAAAGGAATCAAGCAAGAAACGATGAAACAAGCTAAAGAATGAATGTTAGAAGGTATTAGAGCTAGAATAAAAGGAATACAGCAAGGAATCAAGTAACAAGCTAAAGAATGAATGTATTAGAGCTAGAATAAAAGGAATCAAGCAAGAAATGATGAAACAAGCTAAAGAATGAATGTTAGAAGGTATTAGAGCTAGAATAAAAGGAATACAGCAAGGAATCAAGTAACAAGCTAAAGAATGAATGTATTAGAGCTAGAATAAAAGGAATCAAGCAAGAAACGATGAAACAAGCTAAAGAATGAATGTTAGAAGGTATTAGAGCTAGAATAAAAGGAATACAGCAAGGAATCAAGTAACAAGCTAAAGAATGAATGTATTAGAGCTAGAATAAAAGGAATCAAGCAAGAAACGATGAAACAAGCTAAAGAATGAATGTTAGAAGGTATTAGAGCTAGAATAAAAGGAATACAGCAAGGAATCAAGTAACAAGCTAAAGAATGAATGTATTAGAGCTAGAATAAAAGGAATCAAGCAGGAAACGATGAAACAAGCTAAAGAATGAATGTTAGAAGGTATTAGAGCTAGAATAAAAGGAATACAGCAAGGAATCAAGTAACAAGCTAAAGAATGAATGTATTAGAGCTAGAATAAAAGGAATCAAGCAAGAAACGATGAAACAAGCTAAAGAATGAATGTTAGAAGGTATTAGAGCTAGAATAAAAGGAATACAACAAGGAATCAAGTAACAAGCTAAAGAATGAATGTATTAGAGCTAGAATAAAAGGAATCAAGCAAGAAACGATGAAACAAGCTAAAGAATGAATGTTAGAAGGTATTAGAGCTAGAATAAAAGGAATACAGCAAGGAATCAAGTAACAAGCGAAAGAATGAATGTATTAGAGCTAGAATAAAAGGAATCAAGCAAGAAACGATGAAACAAGCTAAAGAATGAATGTTAGAAGGTATTAGAGCTAGAATAAAAGGAATACAGCAAGGAATCAAGTAACAAGCTAAAGAATGAATGTATTAGAGCTAGAATAAAAGGAATCAAGCAAGAAACGATGAAACAAGCTAAAGAATGAATGTTAGAAGGTATTAGAGCTGGAATAAAAGGAATACAGCAAGGAATCAAGTAACAAGCTAAAGAATGAATGTATTAGAGCTAGAATAAAAGGAATCAAGCAGGAAACGATGAAACAAGCTAAAGAATGAATGTTAGAAGGTATTAGAGCTGGAATAAAAGGAATACAGCAAGGAATCAAGTAACAAGCTAAAGAATGAATGTATTAGAGCTAGAATAAAAGGAATCAAGCAAGAAACGATGAAACAATCTAAGAATGAATGTTAGAAGGTATTAGAGCTAGAATAAAAGGAATACAGCAAGGAATCAAGTAACAAGCTAAAGAATGAATGTATTAGAGCTAGAATAAAAGGAATCAAGCAAGAAACGATGAAACAAGCTAAAGAATGAATGTTAGAAGGTATTAGAGCTAGAATAAAAGGAATACAGCAAGGAATCAAGTAACAAGCTAAAGAATGAATGTATTAGAGCTAGAATAAAAGGAATCAAGCAGGAAACGATGAAACAAGCTAAAGAATGAATGTATTAGAGCTAGAATAAAAGGAATCAAGCAGTTAACGATGAAACAAGCTAAAGAATGAATGTTAGAAGTTATTAGAGCTAGAATAAAAGGAATACAGCAAGGAATCAAGTAACAAGCTAAAGAATGAATGTATTAGAGCTAGAATAAAAGGAATCAAGCAAGAAACGATGAAACAAGCTAAAGAATGAATGTTAGAAGGTATTAGAGCTAGAATAAAAGGAATACAGCAAGGAATCAAGTAACAAGCTAAAGAATGAATGTATTAGAGCTAGAATAAAAGGAATCAAGCAAGAAACGATGAAACAAGCTAAAGAATGAATGTTAGAAGGTATTAGAGCTAGAATAAAAGGAATACAGCAAGGAATCAAGTAACAAGCTAAAGAATGAATGTATTAGAGCTAGAATAAAAGGAATCAAGCAAGAAACGATGAAACAAGCTAAAGAATGAATGTTAGAAGGTATTAGAGCTAGAATAAAAGGAATACAGCAAGGAATCAAGTAACAAGCTAAAGAATGAATGTATTAGAGCTAGAATAAAAGGAATCAAGCAAGAAACGATGAAACAAGCTAAAGAATGAATGTTAGAAGGTATTAGAGCTAGAATAAAAGGAATACAGCAAGGAATCAAGTAACAAGCTAAAGAATGAATGTATTAGAGCTAGAATAAAAGGAATCAAGCAGGAAACGATGAAACAAGCTAAAGAATGAATGTTAGAAGGTATTTGAGCTAGAATAAAAGGAATACAGCAAGGAATCAAGTAACAAGCTAAAGAATGAATGTATTAGAGCTAGAATAAAAGGAATCAAGCAAGAAACGATGAAACAAGCTAAAGAATGAATGTTAGAAGGTATTAGAGCTAGAATAAAAGGAATACAACAAGGAATCAAGTAACAAGCTAAAGAATGAATGTATTAGAGCTAGAATAAAAGGAATCAAGCAAGAAACGATGAAACAAGCTAAAGAATGAATGTTAGAAGGTATTAGAGCTAGAATAAAAGGAATACAGCAAGGAATCAAGTAACAAGCTAAAGAATGAATGTATTAGAGCTAGAATAAAAGGAATCAAGCAAGAAACGATGAAACAAGCTAAAGAATGAATGTTAGAAGGTATTAGAGCTAGAATAAAAGGAATACAGCAAGGAATCAAGTAACAAGCTAAAGAATGAATGTATTAGAGCTAGAATAAAAGGAATCAAGCAAGAAACGATGAAACAAGCTAAAGAATGAATGTTAGAAGGTATTAGAGCTAGAATAAAAGGAATACAGCAAGGAATCAAGTAACAAGCTAAAGAATGAATGTATTAGAGCTAGAATAAAAGGAATCAAGCAGGAAACGATGAAACAAGCTAAAGAATGAATGTTAGAAGGTATTAGAGCTAGAATAAAAGGAATACAGCAAGGAATCAAGTAACAAGCTAAAGAATGAATGTATTAGAGCTAGAATAAAAGGAATCAAGCAAGAAACGATGAAACAAGCTAAAGAATGAATGTTAGAAGGTATTAGAGCTAGAATAAAAGGAATACAGCAAGGAATCAAGTAACAAGCTAAAGAATGAATGTATTAGAGCTAGAATAAAAGGAATCAAGCAAGAAACGATGAAACAAGCTAAAGAATGAATGTTAGAAGGTATTAGAGCTAGAATAAAAGGAATACAGCAAGGAATCAAGTAACAAGCTAAAGAATGAATGTATTAGAGCTAGAATAAAAGGAATCAAGCAAGAAACGATGAAACAAGCTAAAGAATGAATGTTAGAAGGTATTAGAGCTAGAATAAAAGGAATACAGCAAGGAATCAAGTAACAAGCTAAAGAATGAATGTATTAGAGCTAGAATAAAAGGAATCAAGCAAGAATCGATGAAACAAGCTAAAGAATGAATGTTAGAAGGTATTAGAGCTAGAATAAAAGGAATACAGCAAGGAATCAAGTAACAAGCTAAAGAATGAATGTATTAGAGCTAGAATAAAAGGAATCAAGCAGGAAACGATGAAACAAGCTAAAGAATGAATGTTAGAAGGTATTAGAGCTAGAATAAAAGGAATACAGCAAGGAATCAAGTAACAAGCTAAAGAATGAATGTATTAGAGCTAGAATAAAAGGAATCAAGCAAGAAACGATGAAACAAGCTAAAGAATGAATGTTAGAAGGTATTAGAGCTAGAATAAAAGGAATACAGCAAGGAATCAAGTAACAAGCTAAAGAATGAATGTATTAGAGCTAGAATAAAAGGAATCAAGCAAGAAACGATGAAACAAGCTAAAGAATGAATGTTAGAAGGTATTAGAGCTAGAATAAAAGGAATACAGCAAGGAATCAAGTAACAAGCTAAAGAATGAATGTATTAGAGCTAGAATAAAAGGAATCAAGCAGGAAACGATGAAACAAGCTAAAGAATGAATGTATTAGAGCTAGAATAAAAGGAATCAAGCAGTTAACGATGAAACAAGCTAAAGAATGAATGTTAGAAGTTATTAGAGCTAGAATAAAAGGAATACAGCAAGGAATCAAGTAACAAGCTAAAGAATGAATGTATTAGAGCTAGAATAAAAGGAATCAAGCAAGAAACGATGAAACAAGCTAAAGAATGAATGTTAGAAGGTATTAGAGCTAGAATAAAAGGAATACAGCAAGGAATCAAGTAACAAGCTAAAGAATGAATGTATTAGAGCTAGAATAAAAGGAATCAAGCAAGAGACGATGAAACAAGCTAAAGAATGAATGTTAGAAGGTATTAGAGCTAGAATAAAAGGAATACAGCAAGGAATCAAGTAACAAGCTAAAGAATGAATGTATTAGAGCTAGAATAAAAGGAATCAAGCAAGAAACGATGAAACAAGCTAAAGAATGAATGTTAGAAGGTATTAGAGCTAGAATAAAAGGAATACAGCAAGGAATCAAGTAACAAGCTAAAGAATGAATGTATTAGAGCTAGAATAAAAGGAATCAAGCAGGAAACGATGAAACAAGCTAAAGAATGAATGTTAGAAGGTATTAGAGCTAGAATAAAAGGAATACAGCAAGGAATCAAGTAACAAGCTAAAGAATGAATGTATTAGAGCTAGAATAAAAGGAATCAAGCAAGAAACGATGAAACAAGCTAAAGAATGAATGTTAGAAGGTATTAGAGCTAGAATAAAAGGAATACAGCAAGGAATCAAGTAACAAGCTAAAGAATGAATGTATTAGAGCTAGAATAAAAGGAATCAAGCAAGAAACGATGAAACAAGCTAAAGAATGAATGTTAGAAGGTATTAGAGCTAGAATAAAAGGAATACAGCAAGGAATCAAGTAACAAGCTAAAGAATGAATGTATTAGAGCTAGAATAAAAGGAATCAAGCAAGAAACGATGAAACAAGCTAAAGAATGAATGTTAGAAGGTATTAGAGCTAGAATAAAAGGAATACAGCAAGGAATCAAGTAACAAGCTAAAGAATGAATGTATTAGAGCTAGAATAAAAGGAATCAAGCAAGAAACGATGAAACAAGCTAAAGAATGAATGTTAGAAGGTATTAGAGCTAGAATAAAAGGAATACAGCAAGGAATCAAGTAACAAGCTAAAGAATGAATGTATTAGAGCTAGAATAAAAGGAATCAAGCAAGAAACGATGAAACAAGCTAAAGAATGAATGTTAGAAGGTATTAGAGCTGGAATAAAAGGAATACAGCAAGGAATCAAGTAACAAGCTAAAGAATGAATGTATTAGAGCTAGAATAAAAGGAATCAAGCAGGAAACGATGAAACAAGCTAAAGAATGAATGTTAGAAGGTATTAGAGCTGGAATAAAAGGAATACAGCAAGGAATCAAGTAACAAGCTAAAGAATGAATGTATTAGAGCTAGAATAAAAGGAATCAAGCAAGAAACGATGAAACAATCTAAAGAATGAATGTTAGAAGGTATTAGAGCTAGAATAAAAGGAATACAGCAAGGAATCAAGTAACAAGCTAAAGAATGAATGTATTAGAGCTAGAATGAAAGGAATCAAGCAAGAAACGATGAAACAAGCTAAAGAATGAATGTTAGAAGGTATTAGAGCTAGAATAAAAGGAATACAGCAAGGAATCAAGTAACAAGCTAAAGAATGAATGTATTAGAGCTAGAATAAAAGGAATCAAGCAGGAAACGATGAAACAAGCTAAAGAATGAATGTATTAGAGCTAGAATAAAAGGAATCAAGCAGTTAACGATGAAACAAGCTAAAGAATGAATGTTAGAAGTTATTAGAGCTAGAATAAAAGGAATACAGCAAGGAATCAAGTAACAAGCTAAAGAATGAATGTATTAGAGCTAGAATAAAAGGAATCAAGCAAGAAACGATGAAACAATCTAAAGAATGAATGTTAGAAGGTATTAGAGCTAGAATAAAAGGAATACAGCAAGGAATCAAGTAACAAGCTAAAGAATGAATGTATTAGAGCTAGAATAAAAGGAATCAAGCAAGAAACGATGAAACAAGCTAAAGAATGAATGTTAGAAGGTATTAGAGCTAGAATAAAAGGAATACAGCAAGGAATCAAGTAACAAGCTAAAGAATGAATGTATTAGAGCTAGAATAAAAGGAATCAAGCAAGAATCGATGAAACAAGCTAAAGAATGAATGTTAGAAGGTATTAGAGCTAGAATAAAAGGAATACAGCAAGGAATCAAGTAACAAGCTAAAGAATGAATGTATTAGAGCTAGAATAAAAGGAATCAAGCAAGAAACGATGAAACAAGCTAAAGAATGAATGTTAGAAGGTATTAGAGCTAGAATAAAAGGAATACAGCAAGGAATCAAGTAACAAGCTAAAGAATGAATGTATTAGAGCTAGAATAAAAGGAATCAAGCAGGAAACGATGAAACAAGCTAAAGAATGAATGTTAGAAGGTATTAGAGCTAGAATAAAAGGAATACAGCAAGGAATCAAGTAACAAGCTAAAGAATGAATGTATTAGAGCTAGAATAAAAGGAATCAAGCAAGAAACGATGAAACAAGCTAAAGAATGAATGTTAGAAGGTATTAGAGCTAGAATAAAAGGAATACAACAAGGAATCAAGTAACAAGCTAAAGAATGAATGTATTAGAGCTAGAATAAAAGGAATCAAGCAAGAAACGATGAAACAAGCTAAAGAATGAATGTTAGAAGGTATTAGAGCTAGAATAAAAGGAATACAGCAAGGAATCAAGTAACAAGCTAAAGAATGAATGTATTAGAGCTAGAATAAAAGGAATCAAGCAAGAAACGATGAAACAAGCTAAAGAATGAATGTTAGAAGGTATTAGAGCTAGAATAAAAGGAATACAGCAAGGAATCAAGTAACAAGCTAAAGAATGAATGTATTAGAGCTAGAATAAAAGGAATCAAGCAAGAAACGATGAAACAAGCTAAAGAATGAATGTTAGAAGGTATTAGAGCTAGAATAAAAGGAATACAGCAAGGAATCAAGTAACAAGCTAAAGAATGAATGTATTAGAGCTAGAATAAAAGGAATCAAGCAGGAAACGATGAAACAAGCTAAAGAATGAATGTTAGAAGGTATTAGAGCTAGAATAAAAGGAATACAGCAAGGAATCAAGTAACAAGCTAAAGAATGAATGTATTAGAGCTAGAATAAAAGGAATCAAGCAAGAAACGATGAAACAAGCTAAAGAATGAATGTTAGAAGGTATTAGAGCTAGAATAAAAGGAATACAGCAAGGAATCAAGTAACAAGCTAAAGAATGAATGTATTAGAGCTAGAATAAAAGGAATCAAGCAAGAATCGATGAAACAAGCTAAAGAATGAATGTTAGAAGGTATTAGAGCTAGAATAAAAGGAATACAGCAAGGAATCAAGTAACAAGCTAAAGAATGAATGTATTAGAGCTAGAATAAAAGGAATCAAGCAGGAAACGATGAAACAAGCTAAAGAATGAATGTTAGAAGGTATTAGAGCTAGAATAAAAGGAATACAGCAAGGAATCAAGTAACAAGCTAAAGAATGAATGTATTAGAGCTAGAATAAAAGGAATCAAGCAAGAAACGATGAAACAAGCTAAAGAATGAATGTTAGAAGGTATTAGAGCTAGAATAAAAGGAATACAGCAAGGAATCAAGTAACAAGCTAAAGAATGAATGTATTAGAGCTAGAATAAAAGGAATCAAGCAAGAAACGATGAAACAAGCTAAAGAATGAATGTTAGAAGGTATTAGAGCTAGAATAAAAGGAATACAGCAAGGAATCAAGTAACAAGCTAAAGAATGAATGTATTAGAGCTAGAATAAAAGGAATCAAGCAGGAAACGATGAAACAAGCTAAAGAATGAATGTATTAGAGCTAGAATAAAAGGAATCAAGCAGTTAACGATGAAACAAGCTAAAGAATGAATGTTAGAAGTTATTAGAGCTAGAATAAAAGGAATACAGCAAGGAATCAAGTAACAAGCTAAAGAATGAATGTATTAGAGCTAGAATAAAAGGAATCAAGCAAGAAACGATGAAACAAGCTAAAGAATGAATGTTAGAAGGTATTAGAGCTAGAATAAAAGGAATACAGCAAGGAATCAAGTAACAAGCTAAAGAATGAATGTATTAGAGCTAGAATAAAAGGAATCAAGCAAGAGACGATGAAACAAGCTAAAGAATGAATGTTAGAAGGTATTAGAGCTAGAATAAAAGGAATACAGCAAGGAATCAAGTAACAAGCTAAAGAATGAATGTATTAGAGCTAGAATAAAAGGAATCAAGCAAGAAACGATGAAACAAGCTAAAGAATGAATGTTAGAAGGTATTAGAGCTAGAATAAAAGGAATACAGCAAGGAATCAAGTAACAAGCTAAAGAATGAATGTATTAGAGCTAGAATAAAAGGAATCAAGCAGGAAACGATGAAACAAGCTAAAGAATGAATGTTAGAAGGTATTAGAGCTAGAATAAAAGGAATACAGCAAGGAATCAAGTAACAAGCTAAAGAATGAATGTATTAGAGCTAGAATAAAAGTAATCAAGCAAGAAACGATGAAACAAGCTAAAGAATGAATGTTAGAAGGTATTAGAGCTAGAATAAAAGGAATACAACAAGGAATCAAGTAACAAGCTAAAGAATGAATGTATTAGAGCTAGAATAAAAGGAATCAAGCAAGAAACGATGAAACAAGCTAAAGAATGAATGTTAGAAGGTATTAGAGCTAGAATAAAAGGAATACAGCAAGGAATCAAGTAACAAGCTAAAGAATGAATGTATTAGAGCTAGAATAAAAGGAATCAAGCAAGAAACGATGAAACAAGCTAAAGAATGAATGTTAGAAGGTATTAGAGCTAGAATAAAAGGAATACAGCAAGGAATCAAGTAACAAGCTAAAGAATGAATGTATTAGAGCTAGAATAAAAGGAATCAAGCAGGAAACGATGAAACAAGCTAAAGAATGAATGTTAGAAGGTATTAGAGCTAGAATAAAAGGAATACAGCAAGGAATAAAGTAACAAGCTAAAGAATGAATGTATTAGAGCTAGAATAAAAGGAATCAAGCAGGAAACGATGAAACAAGCTAAAGAATGAATGTTAGAAGGTATTAGAGCTAGAAGAAAAGGAATACAGCAAGGAATCAAGTAACAAGCTAAAGAATGAATGTATTAGAGCTAGAATAAAAGGAATCAAGCAAGAAACGATGAAACAAGCTAAAGAATGAATGTTAGAAGGTATTAGAGCTAGAATAAAAGGAATACAGCAAGGAATCAAGTAACAAGCTAAAGAATGAATGTATTAGAGCTAGAATAAAAGGAATCAAGCAAGAAACGATGAAACAAGCTAAAGAATGAATGTTAGAAGGTATTAGAGCTAGAATAAAAGGAATACAGCAAGGAATCAAGTAACAAGCTAAAGAATGAATGTATTAGAGCTAGAATAAAAGGAATCAAGCAAGAAACGATGAAACAAGCTAAAGAATGAATGTTAGAAGGTATTAGAGCTAGAATAAAAGGAATACAGCAAGGAATCAAGTAACAAGCTAAAGAATGAATGTATTAGAGCTAGAATAAAAGGAATCAAGCAAGAAACGATGAAACAAGCTAAAGAATGAATGTTAGAAGGTATTAGAGCTGGAATAAAAGGAATACAGCAAGGAATCAAGTAACAAGCTAAAGAATGAATGTATTAGAGCTAGAATAAAAGGAATCAAGCAGGAAACGATGAAACAAGCTAAAGAATGAATGTTAGAAGGTATTAGAGCTGGAATAAAAGGAATACAGCAAGGAATCAAGTAACAAGCTAAAGAATGAATGTATTAGAGCTAGAATAAAAGGAATCAAGCAAGAAACGATGAAACAATCTAAAGAATGAATGTTAGAAGGTATTAGAGCTAGAATAAAAGGAATACAGCAAGGAATCAAGTAACAAGCTAAAGAATGAATGTATTAGAGCTAGAATAAAAGGAATCAAGCAAGAAACGATGAAACAAGCTAAAGAATGAATGTTAGAAGGTATTAGAGCTAGAATAAAAGGAATACAGCAAGGAATCAAGTAACAAGCTAAAGAATGAATGTATTAGAGCTAGAATAAAAGGAATCAAGCAGGAAACGATGAAACAAGCTAAAGAATGAATGTTAGAAGGTATTAGAGCTAGAATAAAAGGAATACAGCAAGGAATCAAGTAACAAGCTAAAGAATGAATGTATTAGAGCTAGAATAAAAGGAATCAAGCAGGAAACGATGAAACAAGCTAAAGAATGAATGTATTAGAGCTAGAATAAAAGGAATCAAGCAGTTAACGATGAAACAAGCTAAAGAATGAATGTTAGAAGGTATTAGAGCTAGAATAAAAGGAATACAGCAAGGAATCAAGTAACAAGCTAAAGAATGAATGTATTAGAGCTAGAATAAAAGGAATCAAGCAAGAAACGATGAAACAAGCTAAAGAATGAATGTTAGAAGGTATTAGAGCTAGAATAAAAGGAATACAGCAAGGAATCAAGTAACAAGCTAAAGAATGAATGTATTAGAGCTAGAATAAAAGGAATCAAGCAAGAAACGATGAAACAAGCTAAAGAATGAATGTTAGAAGGTATTAGAGCTAGAATAAAAGGAATACAGCAAGGAATCAAGTAACAAGCTAAAGAATGAATGTATTAGAGCTAGAATAAAAGGAATCAAGCAAGAAACGATGAAACAAGCTAAAGAATGAATGTTAGAAGGTATTAGAGCTGGAATAAAAGGAATACAGCAAGGAATCAAGTAACAAGCTAAAGAATGAATGTATTAGAGCTAGAATAAAAGGAATCAAGCAGGAAACGATGAAACAAGCTAAAGAATGAATGTTAGAAGGTATTAGAGCTGGAATAAAAGGAATACAGCAAGGAATCAAGTAACAAGCTAAAGAATGAATGTATTAGAGCTAGAATAAAAGGAATCAAGCAAGAAACGATGAAACAATCTAAAGAATGAATGTTAGAAGGTATTAGAGCTAGAATAAAAGGAATACAGCAAGGAATCAAGTAACAAGCTAAAGAATGAATGTATTAGAGCTAGAATAAAAGGAATCAAGCAAGAAACGATGAAACAAGCTAAAGAATGAATGTTAGAAGGTATTAGAGCTAGAATAAAAGGAATACAGCAAGGAATCAAGTAACAAGCTAAAGAATGAATGTATTAGAGCTAGAATAAAAGGAATCAAGCAGGAAACGATGAAACAAGCTAAAGAATGAATGTATTAGAGCTAGAATAAAAGGAATCAAGCAGTTAACGATGAAACAAGCTAAAGAATGAATGTTAGAAGTTATTAGAGCTAGAATAAAAGGAATACAGCAAGGAATCAAGTAACAAGCTAAAGAATGAATGTATTAGAGCTAGAATAAAAGGAATCAAGCAAGAAACGATGAAACAAGCTAAAGAATGAATGTTAGAAGGTATTAGAGCTAGAATAAAAGGAAT
>JBAJHW010000024.1:210688-319468 GCA_037013535.1 Intellagama lesueurii
AATGAGAGAAGGTATGAAAGCTAGAATGTAACATATCAAGAAAGCAAGAAATGAAAGTAAGTAAAAAAGAAACTAAAGATAGAATGAGAGAAGGTACGAAAGCTAGAATGTAAGATCTCAAGAAAGAAAGAAAGAAAGAAAGAAAGAAAGAAACTAAAGATAGAATGAGAGAAGGTATGAAAGGTAGAATGAAAGATATCAAGAAAGAAAGAAAGAAAGAAATCATTAAAAAAACTAAAGATAAAATTAGAGAAGGTATGAAATCCAGAATGAAAGATATCAAGAAAGAAAGAAAGAAAGAAATCATTAAAAAAACTAAAGATAAAATTAGAGAAGGTATGAAATCCAGAATGAAAGATATCAAGAAAGAAAGAAAGAAAGAAACTAATAAAGAAACTAAAGATTAAATGAGAGAGGTATGAAATCCAGAATGAAATATATCAAGAAATAAGTAAGGAAAGTAATTAATAAGGAAACTAAAGTTAGAATGAGTGAAGATATGAAAGCTAGAATGAAAGATATCAAGAAAGAAAAAAAGAAAGAAAGTAATGAAGAAACTAAAGATGAAATGAGAGAATGTATGAAAGCTAGAATGAAAGATATCAATAAAAAAGAAAGAAAGAAAGAAAGAAACTAAAGATAGAATGAGAGAAGGTATGAAAGCTAGTATGAAAGATATCAAGAAAGAAAGAAAAAAAGAAATCAATAAAGAAATTAAAGATGAAATGAGAGAAGGTATGAAAGCTAGATGGAAAGATATCAAGAAAGAAAGAAAGAAAGTAATAAAGAAACTAAATATAGAATGAGAGAAGGTATGAAAGCTAGAATGAAAAATATCAAGAAAGAAACATAGAAAGCAATTTAGAAACTGAAGATAAAATGAAAGAAGTAATGAAATCCAGAATGAAAGATATCAAGAAATAAAGAAAGAAGGAAACTAATAAAGAAACTAAAGATAGAATGAGAGAAGGTATTAAAGCTATAATGAAAGATATCAAGAAAGAAAGAAAGAAAGAAAGAAAGTAATAAAGAAACTAAAGATGGAATGCGAGAAGGTATGAGAGCTAGAATGAAAGATATCAAGAAAGAAAAAAGGAAGAAAGTAGAAATGAAGTAATAAAGAAACTAAAGATAGGAGTGAAGATATGAATGCTAGAATGAAAGATATCATGAAAGAAGTAAAGAAAGAAAGTAATAAAGAAACTAAATATAGAATGAGAGAAGGTATGAAAGCTAGAATGAAAGATATCAAGAAAGAAAAAAGAAAGTAAGTAAGAATATAATAAAGAAACTAAAGGTAGAATGAGTGAAGATATGAAAGCTTGAATGAAATATATCAAGAAAGAAAGAAAGAAAGAAAGAAAGAAACTAAAGATAGAATGGGAGAAGGTATGAAAGCTAGAATGAAAGTTAGCAAGAAAGAAAGAAAGTAAGAAATCACTAAAGAAACTAAAGATGAAATGAGAGAATATATGAAAGCTAGAATGAAAGATATCAAGAAAGAAAGAAAGAAAGTAATAAAGAAACTAAAGATATAATGAGAGAAGGTATGAAAGCTAGAATGTAAGATATGAAGAGAGAAAGAAAGAAAGAAAGTAATGAAGAAACTAAAGATGAAATGAGAGAATGTATGAAAGCTAGAATGAAAGATATCAATAAATAAGAAAGAAAGAAAGTAATAAAGAAACTAAAGATAGAATGAGAGAATGTATGAAAGCTAGAATTAAAGATATCAAGAAAGAAAGAAAAAAGAAATCAATAAAGAAATTATAGATGAAATGAGAGAAGGTATGAAAGCTAGAAGGAAAGATATCAAGAAAGAAAGAAAGAAAGTAATAAAGAAACTAAATATAGAATGAGAGAAGGTATGAAAGCTAGAATGAAAGATATCAAGAAAGAAAGAAAGAAATCAATATAGAAACTGAAGAAAAAATGAGAGAATTAATGAAATCCAGAATGAAAGATATCAATAAAAAAGAAAGAAAGAAAGAAAGTAATTAAAAACTAAAGATAGAATGGGAGATGATATGAGATCCAGAATGAAATATATCAAGAAAGAAAGAAAGAAAGAAACTAATAAAGAAACTAAAGATTAAATGAGAGAGGTATGAAATCCAGAATGAAATATATCAAGAAAGAAGTAAGGAAAGTAATTAATAAGGAAACTAATTTTAGAATGAGTGAAGATATGAAAGCTTGAATGAAATATATCAAGAAAGAAAGAAAGTAATAAAGAAACTAAAGATAGAATGAGAGAAGGTATGAAAGCTAGAATGAAAGATATCAAGAAAGAAAAAAGGAAGAAAGTAGAAATGAAGTAATAAAGAAACTAAAGATAGAATGAGTGAAGATATGAAAGCTTGAATGAAATATATCAAGAAAGAAAGAAAGAAAGTAAGGAAGTAATAAAGAAACTAAAGATGGAACGCGAGAAGGTATGAGAGCTAGAATGAAAGATATCAAGAAAGAAAAAAGGAAGAAAGTAGAAATGAAGTAATAAAGAAACTAAAGATAGGAGTGAAGATATGAATGCTAGAATGAGAGATATCAAGAAAAAAGGAAATAAATAAAGTAATAAAGAAACCAAAGATAGAATGAGAGAAGGTATGAAAGCTAGAATGAAAGATATCAAGAAAGAAAAAAGAAAGTAAGTAAGAATATAATAAAGAAACTAAAAACAGAATAAAAAAGGTAGAAGAGCTAGAATGAGAGCTATCTAGAAAGAAAAAAGGAAGAAAGTAGAAATGAAGTAATAAAGAAACTAAAGATAGAATGAGTGAAGATATGAAAGCTTGAATGAAATATATCAAGAAAGAAAGAAAGTAATAAATAAATTAAAGATAATATGAGAGAAGGTATGAAAGCTAGAATGAAAGATATCAAGAAAGAAAAAAAAAGAAAGTAGAAATGAAGTAATAAAGAAACTAAAGATAGAATGAGTGAAGATATGAAAGCTTGAATGAAATATATCAAGAAAGAAAGGTTATAAAGAAACTAAAGATAGAATGAGAGAACATATGAAAGCTTGAATGAAATATATCAAGAAAGAAAGAAAGTAATAAAGAAACTAAAGATAGAATGAGAGAAGGTATGAAAGCTAGAATGAAAGATATCAAGAAAGAAAAAAGGAAGAAAGTAGAAATGAAGTAATAAAGAAACTAAAGATAGAATGAGTGAAGATATGAAAGCTTGAATGAAATATATCAAGAAAGAAAGAAAGAAAGTAAGGAAGTAATAAAGAAACTAAAGATGGAACGCGAGAAGGTATGAGAGCTAGAATGAAAGATATCAAGAAAGAAAAAAGGAAGAAAGTAGAAATGAAGTAATAAAGAAACTAAAGATAGGAGTGAAGATATGAATGCTAGAATGAAAGATATCATGAAAGAAGTAAAGAAAGAAAGTAATAAAGAAACTAAATATAGAATGAGAGAATGTATTAAAGCTAAAATAAAAGATATCAAGAAAGAAAGAAATGAAAGTACGTAAAAAAAGAAACTAAAGACAGTATGAGAGAAGGTATGAAAGATAGAATCTAAGATATCAAGAAAGAAAGAAAGAAAGAAAGAAGGAACGAAAGTAATTAATAAAGAAACTGAAGATAGAATGAGAGAAGGTATGAAAGCTAGAATGAAAGATATCAAGAAAGAAAGAAAAAAAGAAATCAATAAAAAATTAAAGATGAAATAAGAGAAGGTATGGAAGCTAGAATGAAAGATATCGAGAAAGAAAGAAGGAAAGTAATAAAGAAACTAAAGATAGAATGAGAGAATGTATTAAAGCTAAAATAAAAGATATCAAGAAAGAAAGAAATGAAAGTACGTAAAAAAAGAAACTAAAGACAGTATGAGAGAAGGTATGAAAGATAGAATCTAAGATATCAAGTAAGAAAGAAAGAAAGAAAGAAGGAACGAAAGTAATTAATAAAGAAACTGAAGATAGAATGAGAGAAGGTATGAAAGCTAGAATGAAAGATATCAAGAAAGAAAGAAAACAATAAAAAATTAAAGATGAAATGAGAGAAGGTATGGAAGCTAGAATGAAAGATATCGAGAAAGAAAGAAGGAAAGTAATAAAGAAACTAAAGATAGAATGAGAGAATGTATGAAAGCTACAAAGAAAGATATCAAGAAAGAAAGAAAGAAAGAAATCAATGAAGAAACTAAAGATAAAATGAGAGAAGGTATGAAATCCAGAATGAAATATATCAAGAAAGAAAGAAGGAATGTAACTAATAAACTAAAGATAGAATGAGAGAAGATATGAAAGCTAGATTGAAAGATATCAAGAAAGAAAGAAAAAAAGAAATCAATAAAGAAATTAAAGATGAAATGAGAGAAGGTATGAAAGCTAGAAGGAAAGATATCAAGAAAGACAGAAAGAAAGTAATAAAGAAACTAAATATAGAATGAGTAAGGTATGAAAGCTAGAATGAAAGATATCAAGAAAGAAAGAAAGAAATCAAAATAGAAACTGAAGATAAAATGAGAGAAGTAATGAAATCCAGAATGAAAGATATCAAGAAAGAAAGAAAGAGAGTAACTAATAAAGAAACTAAAGATAGAATGAGAGAAGGTATAAAAGCTAGAATGAAAGATATCAAAAAAGAAAGAAAGAAAGTAATAAAGAAACTAAAGTTAGAACGCGAGAAGGTATGAGAGCTAGAGTGAAAGATATCAAGAAAGAAAAAAGAAAGTAAGTAAGAATATAATAAAGAAACTAAAGATAGAATGAGAAAAGGTAGAAGAGCTAGAATGAGAGCTATCTAGAAAGAAAAAAGGAAGAAAGTAGAAATGAAGTAATAAAAAACTAAAGATAGAATGAGTGAAGATATGAAAGCTTGAATGAAATATATCAAGAAAGAAAGAAAGAAAGAAAGAATCTAAAGATAGAATGAGAGAAGGTATGAAAGCTAGAATGAAAGATATCAAGAAATAAATAAATAAATAAATCACTAAAGAAACTAAAGATGAAATGAGAGAAGGTATGAAAGCTAGAATGAAAGATATCAAGAAAGAAGGAAAGAAAGAAAGTAATAAAGAAACTAAACATAGAATGAGAGAAGGTATGAAAGCTAGAATGAAAGATATCAAGAAAGAAAAAAGAAAGTAAGTAAGAATATAATAAAGAAACTAAAGATAGAATGAGAAAAGGTAGAAGAGCTAGAATGAGAGCTATCTAGAAAGAAAAAAGGAAGAAAGTAGAAATGAAGTAATAAAAAACTAAAGATAGAATGAGTGAAGATATGAAAGCTTGAATGAAATATATCAAGAAATAAAGAAAGAAAGAAAGAATCTAAAGATAGAATGAGAGAAGGTATGAAAGCTAGAATGAAAGATATCAATAAATAAATAAATCACTAAAGAAACTAAAGATGAAATGAGAGAAGGTATGAAAGCTAGAATGAAAGATATCAATAAAGAAAGAAAGTAATAAAGAAACTAAAGATAGAATGAGAGAAGGTATGAAAGCTAGAATGTAAGAAATGAAGAGAGAAAGAAATGAAAGTAAGTAACAAGGAAACTAAAGATAGAATGAGTGAAGGTATTAAAGCTAGAATGAAAGATATCAAGAAAGAAAGAAATGAAAGTAAGTAAAAAAGAAACTAAAGATAGAATGAGAGAAGGTATGAAAGCAAGAATGAAAGATATCAAGAAAGAAATGATGAAACAAGCTAAAGAATGAAGGTTAGAAGGTATTAGAGCTAGAATAAAAGGAATACAGCAAGGAATCAAGTAACAAGCTAAAGAATGAATGTATTAGAGCTAGAATAAAAGGAATCAAGCAAGAAATAATGAAACAAGCTAAAGAATGAATGTTAGAGGGTATTAGAGCTAGAATAAAAGGAATACAGCAAGGAATCAAGTAACAAGCTAAAGAATGAATGTATTAGAGCTAGAATAAAAGGAATCAAGCAAGAAATGATGAAACAAGCTAAAGAATGAATGTTAGAAGGTATTAGAGCTAGAATAAAAGGAATACAGCAAGGAATCAAGTAACAAGCTAAAGAATGAATGTATTAGAGCTAGAATAAAAGGAATCAAGAAAGAAATGAAGAAACAAGCTAAAGAATGAATGTTAGAAGGTATTAGAGCTAGAATAAAAGGAATACAGCAAGGAATCAAGTAACAAGCTAAAGAATGAATGTATTAGAGCTAGAATAAAAGGAATCAAGCAGGAAATGATGAAACAAGCTAAAGAATGAATGTTAGAAGGTATTAGAGCTAGAATAAAAGGAATACAGCAAGGAATCAAGTAACAAGCTAAAGAATGAATGTATTAGAGCTAGAATAAAAGGAATCAAGAAAGAAATGATGAAACAAGCTAAAGAATGAATGTTAGAAGGTATTAGAGCTAGAATAAAAGGAATACAGCAAGGAATCAAGTAACAAGCTAAAGAATGAATGTATTAGAGCTAGAATAAAAGGAATCAAGCAGGAAATGATGAAACAAGCTAAAGAATGAATGTTAGAAGGTATTAGAGCTAGAATAAAAGGAATACAGCAAGGAATCAAGTAACAAGCTAAAGAATGAATGTATTAGAGCTAGAATAAAAGGAATCAAGAAAGAAATGATGAAACAAGCTAAAGAATGAATGTTAGAAGGTATTAGAGCTAGAATAAAAGGAATACAGCAAGGAATCAAGTAACAAGCTAAAGAATGAATGTATTAGAGCTAGAATAAAAGGAATCAAGCAGGAAATGATGAAACAAGCTAAAGAATGAATGTTAGAAGGTATTAGAGCTAGAATAAAAGGAATACAGCAAGGAATCAAGTAACAAGCTAAAGAATGAATGTATTTGAGCTAGAATAAAAGGAATCAAGCAGGAAATGATGAAACAAGCTAAAGAATGAATGTTAGAATGTATTAGAGCTAGAAAAAAAGGAATACAGCAAGGAATCAAGTAACAAGCTAAAGAATGAATGTATTAGAGCTAGAATAAAAGGAATCAAGCAGGAAATGATGAAACAAGCTAAAGAATGAATGTTAGAAGGTATTAGAGCTAGAATAAAAGGAATACAGACAGGAATCAAGTAACAAGCTAAAGAATGAATGTATTAGAGCTAGAATAAAAGGAATCAAGCAAGAAATGATGAAACAAGCTAAAGAATGAATGTTAGAAGGTATTAGAGCTAGAATAAAAGGAATACAGCAAGGAATCAAGTAACAAGCTAAAGAATGAAAGTATTAGAGCTAGAATAAAAGGAATCAAGCAAGAAATGATGAAACAAGCTAAAGAATGAATGTTAGAAGTTATTAGAGCTAGAATAAAAGGAATACAGCAAGGAATCAAGTAACAAGCTAAAGAATGAATGTATTAGAGCTAGAATAAAGGGAATAAAGCAAGAAATGATGAAACAAGCTACAGAATGAATGTTAGAAGTTATTAGAGCTAGAATAAAAGGAATACAGCAAGGAATCAAGTAACAAGCTAAAGAATGAATGTATTAGAGCTAGAATAAAAGGAATCAAGCAGGAAATGATGAAACAAGCTAAAGAATGAATGTTAGAAGGTATTAGAGCTAGAATAAAAGGAATACAGCAAGGAATCAAGTAACAAGCTAAAGAATGAATGTATTAGAGCTAGAATACAAGGAATCAAGCAAGAAATGATGAATCAAGCTAAAGAATGAATGTTAGAAGGTATTAGAGCTAGAATAAAAGGAATACAGCAAGGAATCAAGTAACAAGCTAAAGAATGAATGTATTAGAGCTAGAATAAAAGGAATCAAGCAAGAAATGATGAAACAAGCTAAAGAATGAATGTTAGAAGTTATTAGAGCTAGAATAAAAGGAATACAGCAAGGAATCAAGTAACAAGCTAAAGAATGAATGTATTAGAGCTAGAATAAAGCGAATCAAGCAAGAAATGATGAAACAAGCTAAAGAATGAATGTTAGAAGTTATTAGAGCTAGAATAAAAGGAATACAGCAAGGAATCAAGTAACAAGCTAAAGAATGAATGTATTAGAGCTAGAATAAAAGGAATCAAGCAAGAAACGATGAAACAAGCTAAAGAATGAATGTTAGAAGGCATTAGAGCTAGAATAAAAGGAATACAGCAAGGAATCAAGTAACAAGCTAAAGAATGAATGTATTAGAGCTAGAATAAAAGGAATCAAGCAAGAAACGATGAAACAAGCTAAAGAATGAATGTTAGAAGGCATTAGAGCTAGAATAAAAGGAATACAGCAAGGAATCAAGTAACAAGCTAAAGAATGAATGTATTAGAGCTAGAATAAAAGGAATCAAGCAAGAAATGATGAAACAAACTAAAGAATGAATGTTAGAAGGCATTAGAGCAAGAATAAAAGGAATACAGCAAGGAATCAAGTAACAAGCTAAAGAATGAATGTATTAGAGCTAGAATAAAAGGAATCAAGCAAGAAACGATGAAACAAGCTAAAGAATGAATGTTAGAAGGTATTAGAGCTAGAATAAAAGGAATACAGCAAGGAATCAAGTAACAAGCTAAAGAATGAATGTATTAGAGCTGGAATAAAAGGAATCAAGCAAGAAACGATGAAACAAGCTAAAGAATGAATGTTAGAAGGCATTAGAGCTAGAATAAAAGGAATACAGCAAGGAATCAAGTAACAAGCTAAAGAATGAATGTATTAGAGCTAGAATAAAAGGAATCAAGCAAGAAACGATGAAACAAGCTAAAGAATGAATGTTAGAAGGCATTAGAGCTAGAATAAAAGGAATACAGCAAGGAATCAAGTAACAAGCTAAAGAATGAATGTATTAGAGCTAGAATAAAAGGAATCAAGCAAGAAATGATGAAACAAGCTAAAGAATGAATGTTAGAAGGCATTAGAGCAAGAATAAAAGGAATACAGCAAGGAATCAAGTAACAAGCTAAAGAATGAATGTATTAGAGCTAAAATAAAAGGAATCAAGCAAGAAACGATGAAACAAGCTAAAGAATGAATGTTAGAAGGTATTAGAGCTAGAATAAAAGGAATACAGCAAGGAATCAAGTAACAAGCTAAAGAATGAATGTATTAGAGCTAGAATAAAAGGAATCAAGCAAGAAACGATGAAACAAGCTAAAGAATGAATGTTAGAAGGTATTAGAGCTAGAATAAAAGGAATACAGCAAGGAATCAAGTAACAAGCTAAAGAATGAATGTATTAGAGCTAGAATAAAAGGAATCAAGCAAGAAATGATGAAACAAGCTAAAGAATGAATGTTAGAAGGCATTAGAGCAAGAATAAAAGGAATACAGCAAGGAATCAAGTAACAAGCTAAAGAATGAATGTATTAGAGCTAGAATAAAAGGAATCAAGCAAGAAATGATGAAACAAGCTAAAGAATGAATGTTAGAAGGTATTAGAGCTAGAATAAAAGGAATACAGCAAGGAATCAAGTAACAAGCTAAAGAATGAATGTATTAGAGCTAGAATAAAGGGAATCAAGCAAGAAATGATGAAACAAGCTAAAGAATGAATGTTAGAAGTTATTAGAGCTAGAATAAAAGGAATACAGCAAGGAATCAAGTAACAAGGTAAAGAATGAATGTATTAGAGCTAGAATAAAAGGAATCAAGCAAGAAATGATGAAACAAGCTAAAGAATGAATGTTAGAAGTTATTAGAGCTAGAATAAAAGGAATACAGCAAGGAATCAAGTAACAAGCTAAAGAATGAATGTATTAGAGCTAGAATAAAGGGAATCAAGCAAGAAATGATGAAACAAGCTAAAGAATGAATGTTAGAAGGTATTAGAGCTAGAATAAAAGGAATACAGCAAGGAATCAAGTAACAAGCTAAAGAATGAATGTATTAGAACTAGAATAAAAGGAATCAAGCAAGAAACGATGAAACAAGCTAAAGAATGAATGTTACAAGGCATTAGAGCTAGAATAAAAGGAATACAGCAAGGAATCAAGTAACAAGCTAAAGAATGAATGTATTAGAGCTAGAATAAAAGAAATCAAGCAAGAAACGATGAAACAAGCTAAAGAATGAATGTTAGAAGGCATTAGAGCTAGAATAAAAGGAATACAGCAAGGAATCAAGTAACAAGCTAAAGAATGAATGTATTAGAGCTAGAATAAAAGGAATCAAGCAAGAAATGATGAAACAAGCTAAAGAATGAATGTTAGAAGGTATTAGAGCTAGAATAAAAGGAATACAGCAAGGAATCAAGTAACAAGCTAAAGAATGAATGTATTAGAGCTAGAATAAAAGGAATCAAGCAAGAAATGATGAAACAAGCTAAAGAATGAATGTTAGAAGTTATTAGAGCTAGAATAAAAGGAATACAGCAAGGAATCAAGTAACAAGCTAAAGAATGAATGTATTAGAGCTAGAATAAAGGGAATCAAGCAAGAAATGATGAAACAAGCTAAAGAATGAATGTTAGAAGTTATTAGAGCTAGAATAAAAGGAATACAGCAAGGAATCAAGTAACAAGCTAAAGAATGAATGTATTAGAGCTAGAATAAAAGGAATCAAGCAAGAAATGATGAAACAAGCTAAAGAATGAATGTTAGAAGTTATTAGAACTAGAATAAAAGGAATACAGCAAGGAATCAAGTAACAAGCTAAAGAATGAATGTATTAGAGCTAGAATAAAGCGAATCAAGCAAGAAATGATGAAACAAGCTAAAGAATGAATGTTAGAAGTTATTAGAGCTAGAATAAAAGGAATACAGCAAGGAATCAAGTAACAAGCTAAAGAATGAATGTATTAGAGCTAGAATAAAAGGAATCAAGCAAGAAACGATGAAACAAGCTAAAGAATGAATGTTAGAAGGCATTAGAGCTAGAATAAAAGGAATACAGCAAGGAATCAAGTAACAAGCTAAAGAATGAATGTATTAGAGCTAGAATAAAAGGAATCAAGCAAGAAACGATGAAACAAGCTAAAGAATGAATGTTAGAAGGCATTAGAGCTAGAATAAAAGGAATACAGCAAGGAATCAAGTAACAAGCTAAAGAATGAATGTATTAGAGCTAGAATAAAAGGAATCAAGCAAGAAATGATGAAACAAGCTAAAGAATGAATGTTAGAAGGCATTAGAGCAAGAATAAAAGGAATACAGCAAGGAATCAAGTAACAAGCTAAAGAATGAATGTATTAGAGCTAGAATAAAAGGAATCAAGCAAGAAACGATGAAACAAGCTAAAGAATGAATGTTAGAAGGCATTAGAGCTAGAATAAAAGGAATACAGCAAGGAATCAAGTAACAAGCTAAAGAATGAATGTATTAGAGCTAGAATAAAAGGAATCAAGCAAGAAATGATGAAACAAGCTAAAGAATGAATGTTAGAAGGCATTAGAGCAAGAATAAAAGGAATACAGCAAGGAATCAAGTAACAAGCTAAAGAATGAATGTATTAGAGCTAGAATAAAAGGAATCAAGCAAGAAACGATGAAACAAGCTAAAGAATGAATGTTAGAAGGTATTAGAGCTAGAATAAAAGGAATACAGCAAGGAATCAAGTAACAAGCTAAAGAATGAATGTATTAGAGCTAGAATAAAAGGAATCAAGCAAGAAACGATGAAACAAGCTAAAGAATGAATGTTAGAAGGTATTAGAGCTAGAATAAAAGGAATACAGCAAGGAATCAAGTAACAAGCTAAAGAATGAATGTATTAGAGCTAGAATAAAAGGAATCAAGCAAGAAATGATGAAACAAGCTAAAGAATGAATGTTAGAAGGCATTAGAGCAAGAATAAAAGGAATACAGCAAGGAATCAAGTAACAAGCTAAAGAATGAATGTATTAGAGCTAGAATAAAAGGAATCAAGCAAGAAATGATGAAACAAGCTAAAGAATGAATGTTAGAAGGTATTAGAGCTAGAATAAAAGGAATACAGCAAGGAATCAAGTAACAAGCTAAAGAATGAATGTATTAGAGCTAGAATAAAGGGAATCAAGCAAGAAATGATGAAACAAGCTAAAGAATGAATGTTAGAAGTTATTAGAGCTAGAATAAAAGGAATACAGCAAGGAATCAAGTAACAAGCTAAAGAATGAATGTATTAGAGCTAGAATAAAAGGAATCAAGCAAGAAATGATGAAACAAGCTAAAGAATGAATGTTAGAAGTTATTAGAGCTAGAATAAAAGGAATACAGCAAGGAATCAAGTAACAAGCTAAAGAATGAATGTATTAGAGCTAGAATAAAGGGAATCAAGCTAGAAATGATGAAACAAGCTAAAGAATGAATGTTAGAAGGTATTAGAGCTAGAATAAAAGGAATACAGCAAGGAATCAAGTAACAAGCTAAAGAATGAATGTATTAGAGCTAGAATAAAAGGAATCAAGCAAGAAACGATGAAACAAGCTAAAGAATGAATGTTAGAAGGCATTAGAGCTAGAATAAAAGGAATACAGCAAGGAATCAAGTAACAAGCTAAAGAATGAATGTATTAGAGCTAGAATAAAAGGAATCAAGCAAGAAACGATGAAACAAGCTAAAGAATGAATGTTAGAAGGCATTAGAGCTAGAATAAAAGGAATACAGCAAGGAATCAAGTAATAAGCTAAAGAATGAATGTATTAGAGCTAGAATAAAAGGAATCAAGCAAGAAATGATGAAACAAGCTAAAGAATGAATGTTAGAAGGTATTAGAGCTAGAATAAAAGGAATACAGCAAGGAATCAAGTAACAAGCTAAAGAATGAATGTATTAGAGCTAGAATAAAAGGAATCAAGCAAGAAATGATGAAACAAGCTAAAGAATGAATGTTAGAAGTTATTAGAGCTAGAATAAAAGGAATACAGCAAGGAATCAAGTAACAAGCTAAAGAATGAATGTATTAGAGCTAGAATAAAGGGAATCAAGCAAGAAATGATGAAACAAGCTAAAGAATGAATGTTAGAAGTTATTAGAGCTAGAATAAAAGGAATACAGCAAGGAATCAAGTAACAAGCTAAAGAATGAATGTATTAGAGCTAGAATAAAAGGAATCAAGCAAGAAATGATGAAACAAGCTAAAGAATGAATGTTAGAAGTTATTAGAGCTAGAATAAAAGGAATACAGCAAGGAATCAAGTAACAAGCTAAAGAATGAATGTATTAGAGCTAGAATAAAGCGAATCAAGCAAGAAATGATGAAACAAGCTAAAGAATGAATGTTAGAAGTTATTAGAGCTAGAATAAAAGGAATACAGCAAGGAATCAAGTAACAAGCTAAAGAATGAATGTATTAGAGCTAGAATAAAAGGAATCAAGCAAGAAACGATGAAACAAGCTAAAGAATGAATGTTAGAAGGCATTAGAGCTAGAATAAAAGGAATACAGCAAGGAATCAAGTAACAAGCTAAAGAATGAATGTATTAGAGCTAGAATAAAAGGAATCAAGCAAGAAACGATGAAACAAGCTAAAGAATGAATGTTAGAAGGCATTAGAGCTAGAATAAAAGGAATACAGCAAGGAATCAAGTAACAAGCTAAAGAATGAATGTATTAGAGCTAGAATAAAAGGAATCAAGCAAGAAATGATGAAACAAGCTAAAGAATGAATGTTAGAAGGCATTAGAGCAAGAATAAAAGGAATACAGCAAGGAATCAAGTAACAAGCTAAAGAATGAATGTATTAGAGCTAGAATAAAAGGAATCAAGCAAGAAACGATGAAACAAGCTAAAGAATGAATGTTAGAAGGCATTAGAGCTAGAATAAAAGGAATACAGCGAGGAATCAAGTAACAAGCTAAAGAATGAATGTATTAGAGCTAGAATAAAAGGAATCAAGCAAGAAACGATGAAACAAGCTAAAGAATGAATGTTAGAAGGCATTAGAGCTAGAATAAAAGGAATACAGCAAGGAATCAAGTAACAAGCTAAAGAATGAATGTATTAGAGCTAGAATAAAAGGAATCAAGCAAGAAATGATGAAACAAGCTAAAGAATGAATGTTAGAAGGCATTAGAGCAAGAATAAAAGGAATACAGCAAGGAATCAAGTAACAAGCTAAAGAATGAATGTATTAGAGCTAGAATAAAAGGAATCAAGCAAGAAACGATGAAACAAGCTAAAGAATGAATGTTAGAAGGTATTAGAGCTAGAATAAAAGGAATACAGCAAGGAATCAAGTAACAAGCTAAAGAATGAATGTATTAGAGCTAGAATAAAAGGAATCAAGCAAGAAACGATGAAACAACCTAAAGAATGGATGTTAGAAGGTATTAGAGCTAGAATAAAAGGAATACAGCAAGGAATCAAGTAACAAGCTAAAGAATGAATGTATTAGAGCTAGAATAAAAGGAATCAAGCAAGAAATGATGAAACAAGCTAAAGAATGAATGTTAGAAGGCATTAGAGCAAGAATAAAAGGAATACAGCAAGGAATCAAGTAACAAGCTAAAGAATGAATGTATTAGAGCTAGAATAAAGGGAATCAAGCAAGAAATGATGAAACAAGCTAAAGAATGAATGTTAGAAGTTATTAGAGCTAGAATAAAAGGAATACAGCAAGGAATCAAGTAACAAGCTAAAGAATGAATGTATTAGAGCTAGAATAAAAGGAATCAAGCAAGAAATGATGAAACAAGCTAAAGAATGAATGTTAGAAGGTATTAGAGCTAGAATAAAAGGAATCAAGCAAGAAACGATGAAACAAGCTAAAGAATGAATGTTAGAAGGCATTAGAGCTAGAATAAAAGGAATACAGCAAGGAATCAAGTAACAAGCTAAAGAATGAATGTATTAGAGCTAGAATAAAAGGAATCAAGCAAGAAACGATGAAACAAGCTAAAGAATGAATGTTAGAAGTTATTAGAGCTAGAATAAAAGGAATACAGCAAGGAATCAAGTAACAAGCTAAAGAATGAATGTATTAGAGCTAGAATAAAGGGAATCAAGCTAGAAATGATGAAACAAGCTAAAGAATGAATGTTAGAAGGTATTAGAGCTAGAATAAAAGGAATACAGCAAGGAATCAAGTAACAAGCTAAAGAATGAATGTATTAGAGCTAGAATAAAAGGAATCAAGCAAGAAACGATGAAACAAGCTAAAGAATGAATGTTAGAAGGCATTAGAGCTAGAATAAAAGGAATACAGCAAGGAATCAAGTAACAAGCTAAAGAATGAATGTATTAGAGCTAGAATAAAAGGAATCAAGCAAGAAACGATGAAACAAGCTAAAGAATGAATGTTAGAAGGCATTAGAGCTAGAATAAAAGGAATACAGCAAGGAATCAAGTAACAAGCTAAAGAATGAATGTATTAGAGCTAAAATAAAAGGAATCAAGCAAGAAATGATGAAACAAGCTAAAGAATGAATGTTAGAAGGTATTAGAGCTAGAATAAAAGGAATACAGCAAGGAATCAAGTAACAAGCTAAAGAATGAATGTATTAGAGCTAGAATAAAAGGAATCAAGCAAGAAATGATGAAACAAGCTAAAGAATGAATGTTAGAAGTTATTAGAGCTAGAATAAAAGGAATACAGCAAGGAATCAAGTAACAAGCTAAAGAATGAATGTATTAGAGCTAGAATAAAGGGAATCAAGCAAGAAATGATGAAACAAACTAAAGAATGAATGTTAGAAGTTATTAGAGCTAGAATAAAAGGAATACAGCAAGGAATCAAGTAACAAGCTAAAGAATGAATGTATTAGAGCTAGAATAAAAGGAATCAAGCAAGAAACGATGAAACAAGCTAAAGAATGAATGTTAGAAGGCACTAGAGCTAGAATAAAAGGAATACAGCAAGGAATCAAGTAACAAGCTAAAGAATGAATGTATTAGAGCTAGAATAAAAGGAATCAAGCAAGAAACGATGAAACAAGCTAAAGAATGAATGTTAGAAGGCATTAGAGCTAGAATAAAAGGAATACAGCAAGGAATCAAGTAACAAGCTAAAGAATGAATGCATTAGAGCTAGAATAAAAGGAATCAAGCAAGAAATGATGAAACAAGCTAAAGAATGAATGTTAGAAGGCATTAGAGCAAGAATAAAAGGAATACAGCAAGGAATCAAGTAACAAGCTAAAGAATGAATGTATTAGAGCTAGAATAAAAGGAATCAAGCAAGAAACGATGAAACAAGCTAAAGAATGAATGTTAGAAGGTATTAGAGCTAGAATAAAAGGAATACAGCAAGGAAACAAGTAACAAGCTAAAGAATGAATGTATTAGAGCTAGAATAAAAGGAATCAAGCAAGAAACGATGAAACAAGCTAAAGAATGAATGTTAGAAGGCATTAGAGCAAGAATAAAAGGAATACAGCAAGGAATCAAGTAACAAGCTAAAGAATGAATGTATTAGAGCTAGAATAAAGGGAATCAAGCAAGAAATGATGAAACAAGCTAAAGAATGAATGTTAGAAGTTATTAGAGCTAGAATAAAAGGAATACAGCAAGGAATCAAGTAACAAGGTAAAGAATGAATGTATTAGAGCTAGAATAAAGGGAATCAAGCAAGAAATGATGAAACAAGCTAAAGAATGAATGTTAGAAGTTATTAGAGCTAGAATAAAAGGAATACAGCAAGGAATCAAGTAACAAGCTAAAGAATGAATGTATTAGAGCTAGAATAAAAGGAATCAAGCAAGAAATGATGAAACAAGCTAAAGAATGAATGTTAGAAGTTATTAGAGCTAGAATAAAAGGAATACAGCAAGGAATCAAGTAACAAGCTAAAGAATGAATGTATTAGAGCTAGAATAAAGCGAATCAAGCAAGAAATGATGAAACAAGCTAAAGAATGAATGTTAGAAGTTATTAGAGCTAGAATAAAAGGAATACAGCAAGGAATCAAGTAACAAGCTAAAGAATGAATGTATTAGAGCTAGAATAAAAGGAATCAAGCAAGAAATGATGAAACAAGCTAAAGAATGAATGTTAGAAGTTATTAGAGCTAGAATAAAAGGAATACAGCAAGGAATCAAGTAACAAGCTAAAGAATGAATGTATTAGAGCTAGAATAAAAGGAATCAAGCAAGAAATGATGAAACAAGCTAAAGAATGAATGTTAGAAGTTATTAGAGCTAGAATAAAAGGAATACAGCAAGGAATCAAGTAACAAGCTAAAGAATGAATGTATTAGAGCTAGAATAAAGGGAATCAAGCAAGAAATGATGAAACAAGCTAAAGAATGAATGTTAGAAGTTATTAGAGCTAGAATAAAAGGAATACAGCAAGGAATCAAGTAACAAGCTAAAGAATGAATGTATTAGAGCTAGAATAAAAGGAATCAAGCAAGAAATGATGAAACAAGCTAAAGAATGAATGTTAGAAGTTATTAGAGCTAGAATAAAAGGAATACAGCAAGGAATCAAGTAACAAGCTAAAGAATGAATGTATTAGAGCTAGAATAAAGCGAATCAAGCAAGAAATGATGAAACAAGCTAAAGAATGAATGTTAGAAGTTATTAGAGCTAGAATAAAAGGAATACAGCAAGGAATCAAGTAACAAGCTAAAGAATGAATGTATTAGAGCTAGAATAAAAGGAATCAAGCAAGAAACGATGAAACAAGCTAAAGAATGAATGTTAGAAGGCATTAGAGCTAGAATAAAAGGAATACAGCAAGGAATCAAGTAACAAGCTAAAGAATGAATGTATTAGAGCTAGAATAAAAGGAATCAAGCAAGAAACGATGAAACAAGCTAAAGAATGAATGTTAGAAGGCATTAGAGCTAGAATAAAAGGAATACAGCAAGGAATCAAGTAACAAGCTAGAGAATGAATGTATTAGAGCTAGAATAAAAGGAATCAAGCAAGAAATGATGAAACAAGCTAAAGAATGAATGTTAGAAGGCATTAAGAGCAAGAATAAAAGGAATACAGCAAGGAATCAAGTAACAAGCTAAAGAATGAATGTATTAGAGCTAGAATAAAAGGAATCAAGCAAGAAACGATGAAACAAGCTAAAGAATGAATGTTAGAAGGCATTAGAGCTAGAATAAAAGGAATACAGCAAGGAATCAAGTAACAAGCTAAAGAATGAATGTATTAGAGCTAGAATAAAAGGAATCAAGCAAGAAACGATGAAACAAGCTAAAGAATGAATGTTAGAAGGCATTAGAGCTAGAATAAAAGGAATACAGCAAGGAATCAAGTAACAAGCTAAAGAATAATGTATTAGAGCTAGAATAAAAGGAATCAAGCAAGAAATGATGAAACAAGCTAAAGAATGAATGTTAGAAGGCATTAGAGCAAGAATAAAAGGAATACAGCAAGGAATCAAGTAACAAGCTAAAGAATGAATGTATTAGAGCTAGAATTAAAGGAATCAAGCAAGAAACGATGAAACAAGCTAAAGAATGAATGTTAGAAGGTATTAGAGCTAGAATAAAAGGAATACAGCAAGGAATCAAGTAACAAGCTAAAGAATGAATGTATTAGAGCTAGAATAAAAGGAATCAAGCAAGAAACGATGAAACAAGCTAAAGAATGAATGTTAGAAGGTATTAGAGCTAGAATAAAAGGAATACAGCAAGGAATCAAGTACAAGCTAAAGAATGAATGTATTAGAGCTAGAGATAAAAGGAATCAAGCAAGAAATGATGAAACAAGCTAAAGAATGAATGTTAGAAGGCATTAGAGCAAGAATAAAAGGAATACAGCAAGGAATCAAGTAACAAGCTAAAGAATGAATGTATTAGAGCTAGAATAAAAGGAATCAAGCAAGAAATGATGAAACAAGCTAAAGAATGAATGTTTGAAGGTATTAGAGCTAGAATAAAAGGAATACAGCAAGGAATCAAGTAACAAGCTAAAGAATGAATGTATTTAGAGCTAGAATAAAGGGAATCAAGCAAGAAATGATGAAACAAGCTAAAGAATGAATGTTAGAAGTTATTAGAGCTAGAATAAAAGGAATACAGCAAGGAATCAAGTAACAAGCTAAAGAATGAATGTATTAGAGCTAGAATAAAAGGAATCAAGCAAGAAATGATGAAACAAGCTAAAGAATGAATGTTAGAAGTTATTAGAGCTAGAATAAAAGAATACAGCAAGGAATCAAGTAACAAGCTAAAGAATGAATGTATTAGAGCTAGAATAAAGGGAATCAAGCTAGAAATGATGAAACAAGCTAAAGAATGAATGTTAGAAGGTATTAGAGCTAGAATAAAAGGAATACAGCAAGGAATCAAGTAACAAGCTAAAGAATGAATGTATTAGAGCTAGAATAAAAGGAATCAAGCAAGAAACGATGAAACAAGCTAAAGAATGAATGTTAGAAGGCATTAGAGCTAGAATAAAAGGAATACAGCAAGGAATCAAGTAACAAGCTAAAGAATGAATGTATTAGAGCTAGAATAAAAGGAATCAAGCAAGAAACGATGAAACAAGCTAAAGAATGAATGTTAGAAGGCATTAGAGCTAGAATAAAAGGAATACAGCAAGGAATCAAGTAACAAGCTAAAGAATGAACTGTATTAGAGCTAGAATAAAAGGAATCAAGCAAGAAATGATGAAACAAGCTAAAGAATGAATGTTAGAAGGTATTAGAGCTAGAATAAAAGGGAATACAGCAAGGAATCAAGTAACAAGCTAAAGAATGAATGTATTAGAGCTAGAATAAAAGGAATCAAGCAAGAAATGATGAAACAAGCTAAAGAATGAATGTTAGAAGTTATTAGAGCTAGAATAAAAGGAATACAGCAAGGAATCAAGTAACAAGCTAAAGAATGAATGTATTAGAGCTAGAATAAAGGGAATCAAGCAAGAAATGATGAAACAAGCTAAAGAATGAATGTTAGAAGTTATTAGAGCTAGAATAAAAGGAATACAGCAAGGAATCAAGTAACAAGCTAAAGAATGAATGTATTAGAGCTAGAATAAAAGGAATCAAGCAAGAAATGATGAAACAAGCTAAAGAATGAATGTTAGAAGTTATGAGAGCTAGAATAAAAGGAATACAGCAAGGGAATCAAGTAACAAGCTAAAGAATGAATGTATTAGAGCTAGAATAAAGCGAATCAAGCAAGAAATGATGAAACAAGCTAAAGAATGAATGTTAGAAGTTATTAGAGCTAGAATAAAAGGAATACAGCAAGGAATCAAGTAACAAGCTAAAGAATGAATGTATTAGAGCTAGAATAAAAGGAATCAAGCAAGAAACGATGAAACAAGCTAAAGAATGAATGTTAGAAGGCATTAGAGCTAGAATAAAAGGAATACAGCAAGGAATCAAGTAACAAGCTAAAGAATGAATGTATTAGAGCTAGAATAAAAGGAATCAAGCAAGAAACGATGAAACAAGCTAAAGAATGAATGTTAGAAGGCATTAGAGCTAGAATAAAAGGAATACAGCAAGGAATCAAGTAACAAGCTAAAGAATGAATGTATTAGAGCTAGAATAAAAGGAATCAAGCAAGAAATGATGAAACAAGCTAAAGAATGAATGTTAGAAGGCATTAGAGCAAGAATAAAAGGAATACAGCAAGGAATCAAGTAACAAGCTAAAGGAATGAATGTATTAGAGCTAGAATAAAAGGAATCAAGCAAGAAACGATGAAACAAGCTAAAGAATGAATGTTAGAAGGCATTAGAGCTAGAATAAAAGGAATACAGCAAGGAATCAAGTAACAAGCTAAAGAATGAATGTATTAGAGCTAGAATAAAAGGAATCAAGCAAGAAATGATGAAACAAGCTAAAGAATGAATGTTAGAAGGCATTAGAGCTAGAATAAAAGGAATACAGCAAGGAATCAAGTAACAAGCTAAAGAATGAAATGTATTAGAGCTAGAATAAAAGGAATCAAGCAAGAAATGATGAAACAAGCTAAAGAATGAATGTTAGAAGGCATTAGAGCAAGAATAAAAGGAATACAGCAAGGAATCAAGTAACAAGCTAAAGAATGAATGTATTAGAGCTAGAATAAAAGGAATCAAGCAAGAAATGATGAAACAAGCTAAAGAATGAATGTTAGAAGGTATTAGAGCTAGAATAAAAGGAATACAGCAAGGAATCAAGTAACAAGCTAAAGAATGAATGTATTAGAGCTAGAATAAAGGGAATCAAGCAAGAAATGATGAAACAAGCTAAAGAATGAATGTTAGAAGTTATTAGAGCTAGAATAAAAGGAATACAGCAAGGAATCAAGTAACAAGCTAAAGAATGAATGTATTAGAGCTAGAATAAAAGGAATCAAGCAAGAAATGATGAAACAAGCTAAAGAATGAATGTTAGAAGTATTAGAGCTAGAATAAAAGGAATACAGCAAGGAATCAAGTAACAAGCTAAAGAATGAATGTATTAGAGCTAGAATAAAGGGAATCAAGCTAGAAATGATGAAACAAGCTAAAGAATGAATGTTAGAAGGTATTAGAGCTAGAATAAAAAGGAATACAGCAAGGAATCAAGTAACAAGCTAAAGGAATGAATGTATTAGAGCTAGAATAAAGGGAATCAAGCAAGAAACGATGAAACAAGCTAAAGAATGAATGTTAGAAGGCATTAGAGCTAGAATAAAAGGAATACAGCAAGGAATCAAGTAACAAGCTAAAGAATGAATGTATTAGAGCTAGAATAAAAGGAATCAAGCAAGAAACGATGAAACAAGCTAAAGAATGAATGTTAGAAGGCATTAGAGCTAGAATAAAAGGAATACAGCAAGGAATCAAGTAACAAGCTAAAGAATGAATGTATTAGAGCTAGAATAAAAGGAATCAAGCAAGAAATGATGAAACAAGCTAAAGAATGAATGTTAGAAGGTATTAGAGCTAGAAATAAAAGGGAATACAGCAAGGAATCAAGTAACAAGCTAAAGAATGAATGTATTAGAGCTAGAATAAAAGGAATCAAGCTAGAAATGATGAAACAAGCTAAAGAATGAATGTTAGAAGTTATTAGAGCTAGAATAAAAGGAATACAGCAAGGAATCAAGTAACAAGCTAAAGAATGAATGTATTAGAGCTAGAATAAAGGGAATCAAGCAAGAAATGATGAAACAAACTAAAGAATGAATGTTAGAAGTTATTAGAGCTAGAATAAAAGGAATACAGCAAGGAATCAAGTAACAAGCTAAAGAATGAATGTATTAGAGCTAGAATAAAAGGAATCAAGCAAGAAACGATGAAACAAGCTAAAGAATGAATGTTAGAAGGCATTAGAGCTAGAATAAAAGGAATACAGCAAGGAATCAAGTAACAAGCTAAAGAATGAATGTATTAGAGACTAGAATAAAAGGAATCAAGCAAGAAACGATGAAACAAGCTAAAGAATGAATGTTAGAAGGCATTAGAGCTAGAATAAAAGGAATACAGCAAGGAATCAAGTAACAAGCTAAAGAATGAATGCATTAGAGCTAGAATAAAAGGAATCAAGCAAGAAATGATGAAACAAGCTAAAGAATGAATGTTAGAAGGCATTAGAGCAAGAATAAAAGGAATACAGCAAGAGGAATCAAGTAACAAGCTAAAGAATGAATGTATTAGAGCTAGAATAAAAGGAATCAAGCAAGAAACGATGAAACAAGCTAAAGAATGAATGTTAGAAGGTATTAGAGCTAGAATAAAAGGAATACAGCAAGGAATCAAGTAACAAGCTAAAGAATGAATGTATTAGAGCTAGAATAAAAGGAATCAAGCAAGAAACGATGAAACAAGCTAAAGAATGAATGTTAGAAGGCATTAGAGCAAGAATAAAAGGAATACAGCAAGGAATCAAGTAACAAGCTAAAGAATGAATGTATTAGAGCTAGAATAAAAGGAATCAAGCAAGAAATGATGAAAAAAGCTAAAGAATGAATGTTAGAAGGCATTAGAGCAAGAATAAAAGGAATACAGCAAGGAATCAAGTAACAAGCTAAAGAATGAATGTATTAGAGCTAGAATAAAAGGAATCAAGCAAGAAATGATGAAACAAGCTAAAGAATGAATGTTAGAAGGGTATTAGAGCTAGAATAAAAGGAATACAGCAAGGAATTAAGTAACAAGCTAAAGAATGGAATGTATTAGAGCTAGAATAAAGGGAATCAAGCAAGAAATGATGAAACAAGCTAAAGAATGAATGTTAGAAGTTATTAGAAGCTAGAATAAAAGGAATACAGCAAGGAATCAAGTAACAAGCTAAAGAATGAATGTATTAGAGCTAGAATAAAAGGAATCAAGCAAGAAATGATGAAACAAGCTAAAGAATGAATGTTAGAAGTTATTAGAGCTAGAATAAAAGGAATACAGCAAGGGAATCAAGTAACAAGCTAAGAATGAATGTATTAGAGCTAGAATAAAGGGAATCAAGCAAGAAATGATGAAACAAGCTAAAGAATGAATGTTAGAAGGTATTAGAGCTAGAATAAAAGGAATACAGCAAGGAATCAATTAACAAGCTAAAGAATGAATGTATTAGAGCTAGAATAAAAGGAATCAAGCAAGAAACGATGAAACAAGCTAAAGAATGAATGTTAGAAGGCATTAGAGCTAGAATAAAAGGAATACAGCAAGGAATCAAGTAACAAGCTAAAGAATAAATGTATTAGAGCTAGAATAAAAGGAATCAAGCAAGAAACGATGAAACAAGCTAAAGAATGAATGTTAGAAGGCATTAGAGCTAGAATAAAAGGAATACAGCAAGGAATCAAGTAACAAGCTAAAGAATGAATGTATTAGAGCTAGAATAAAAGGAATCAAGCAAGAAATGATGAAACAAGCTAAAGAATGAATGTTAGAAGTTATTAGAGCTAGAATAAAAGGAATACAGCAAGGAATCAAGTAACAAGCTAAAGAATGAATGTATTAGAGCTAGAATAAAGGGAATCAAGCAAGAAATGATGAAACAAACTAAAGAATGAATGTTAGAAGTTATTAGAGCTAGAATAAAAGGAATACAGCAAGGAATCAAGTAACAAGCTAAAGAATGAATGTATTAGAGCTAGAATAAAAGGAATCAAGCAAGAAACGATGAAACAAGCTAAAGAATGAATGTTAGAAGGCATTAGAGCTAGAATAAAAAGGAATACAGCAAGGAATCAAGTACAAGCTAAAGAATGAATGCATTAGAGCTAGAATAAAAGGAATCAAGCAAGAAACGATGAAACAAGCTAAAGAATGAATGTTAGAAGGCATTAGAGCTAGAATAAAAGGAATACAGCAAGGAATCAAGTAACAAGCTAAAGAATGAATGCAATTAGAGCTAGAATAAAAGGAATCAAGCAAGAAATGATGAAACAAGCTAAAGAATGAATGTTAGACAGGCATTAGAGAAAGAATAAAAGGAATACAGCAAGGAATCAAGTAACAAGCTAAAGAATGAATGTATTAGAGCTAGAATAAAAGGAATCAAGCAAGAAACGATGAAACAAGCTAAAGAATGAATGTTAGAAGGTATTAGAGCTAGAATAAAAGGAATACAGCAAGGAATCAAGTAACAAGCTAAAGAATGAATGTATTAGAGCTAGAATAAAAGGAATCAAGCAAGAAACGATGAAACAAGCTAAAGAATGAATGTTAGAAGGCATTAGAGCAAGAATAAAAGGAATACAGCAAGGAATCAAGTAACAAGCTAAAGAATGAATGTATTAGAGCTAGAATAAAAGGAATCAAGCAAGAAATGATGAAAAAAGCTAAAGAATGAATGTTAGAAGGCATTAGAGCAAGAATAAAAGGAATACAGCAAGGAATCAAGTAACAAGCTAAAGAATGAATGTATTAGAGCTAGAATAAAAGGAATCAAGCAAGAAATGATGAAACAAGCTAAAGAATGAATGTTAGAAGGTATTAGAGCTAGAATAAAAGGAATACAGCAAGGAATTAAGTAACAAGCTAAAGAATGAATGTATTAGAGCTAGAATAAAGGGAATCAAGCAAGAAATGATGAAACAAGCTAAAGAATGAATGTTAGAAGTTATTAGAGCTAGAAAAAAAGGAATACAGCAAGGAATCAAGTAACAAGCTACAGAATTGAATGTATTAGAGCTAGAATAAAAGGAATCAAGCAAGAAATGATGAAACAAGCTAAAGAATGAATGTTAGAAGTTATTAGAGCTAGAATAAAAGGAATACAGCAAGGAATCAAGTAACAAGCTAAAGAATGAATGTATTAGAGCTAGAATAAAGGGAATCAAGCAAGAAATGATGAAACAAGCTAAAGAATGAATGTTAGAAGGTATTAGAGCTAGAATAAAAGGAATACAGCACGGAATCAATTAACAAGCTTAAAGAATGAATGTATTAGAGCTAGAATAAAAGGAATCAAGCAAGAAACGATGAAACAAAGCTAAAGAATGAATGTTAGAAGGCATTAGAGCTAGAAATAAAAGGAATACAGCAAGGAATCAAGTAACAAGCTAAAGAATAAATGTATTAGAGCTAGAATAAAAGGAATCAAGCAAGAAACGATGAAACAAGCTAAAGAATGAATGTTAGAAGGCATTAGAGCTAGAATAAAAGGAATACAGGCAAGGAATCAAGTAACAAGCTAAAGAATGAATGTATTAGAGCTAGAATAAAAGGAATCAAGCAAGAAATGATGAAACAAGACTAAAGAATGAATGTTAGAAGTTATTAGAGCTAGAATAAAAGGAATACAGCAAGGAATCAAGTAACAAGCTAAAGAATGAATGTAATTAGAGCTAGAATAAAGCAAATCAAGCAGAAATGATGAAACAAGCTAAAGAATGAAGGTTAGAAGTTATTAGAGCTAAAATAAAAGGAATACAGCAAGGAATCAAGTAACAAGCTAAAGAATGAATGTATTAGAGCTAGAAGTAAAAGGAATCAAGCAAGAAACGATGAAACAAGCTAAAGAATGAATGTTAGAAGGCATTAGAGCTAGAATTAAAAGGAATACAGCAAGGAATCAAGTAACAAGCTAAAGAATGAATGTATTAGAGCTAGAATAAAAGGAATCAAGCAAGAAACGATGAAACAAGCTAAAGAATGAATGTTAGAAGGCATTAGAGCTAGAATAAAAGGAATACAGGCAAGGAATCAAGTAACAAGCTAAAGAATGAATGTATTAGGAGCTAGAATAAAAAGGAATCAAGCAAGAAATGATGAAACAAGCTAAAGAATGAATGTTAGAAGGCATTAGAGCAAGAATAAAAGGAATACAGCAAGGAATCAAGTAACAAGCTAAAGAATGAATGTATTAGAGCTAGAATAAAAGGAATCAAGCAAGAAACGATGAAACAAGCTAAAGAATGAATGTTAGAAGGTATTAGAGCTAGAATAAAAGGAATACAGCAAGGAATCAAGTAACAAGCTAAAGAATGAATGTATTAGAGCTAGAATAAAAGGAATCAAGCAAGAAACGATGAAACAAGCTAAAGAAATGAATGTTAGAAGGCATTAGAGCTAGAATAAAAGGAATACAGCAAGGAATCAAGTAACAAGCTAAAGAATGAATGTATTCGAGCTAGAATAAAAGGAATCAAGCAAGAAACGATTGAACAAGCTAAAGAATGAATGTTAGAAGGGCATTAGAGCTAGAATAAAAGGAATACAGCAAGGAATCAAGTAACAAGCTAAAGAATGAATGTATTAGAGCTAGAATAAAAGGAATCAAGCAAGAAATGATGAAACAAGCTAAAGAATGAATGTTAGAAGGCATTAGAGCAAGAATAAAAGGAATACAGCAAGGAATCAAGTAACAAGCTAAAGAATGAATGTATTAGAGCTAGAATAAAAGGAATCAAGCAAGAAACGATGAAACAAGCTAAAGAATGAATGTTAGAAGGTATTAGAGCTAGAATAAAAGGAATACAGCAAGGAATCAAGTAACAAGCTAAAGAATGAATGTATTAGAGCTAGAATAAAAGGAATCAAGGAAGATACGATGAAACAAGCTAAGAAATGAATGTTAGAAGGTATTAGAGCTAGAATAAAAGGAATACAGCAAGGAATCAAGTAACAAGCTAAAGAATGAATGTATTAGAGCTAGAATAAAAGGAATCATGCAAGAAATGATGAAACAAGCTAAAGAATGCATGTTAGAAGGCATTAGAGCAAGAATAAAAGGAATACAGCAAGGAATCAAGTAACAAGCTAAAGAATGAAAGTATTAGAGCTAGAATAAAAGGAATCAAGCAAGAAATGATGAAACAAGCTAAAGAATGAATGTTAGAAGGTATTAGAGCTAGAATAAAAGGAATCAAGCAAGGAATCAAGTAACAAGCTAAAGAATGAATGTATTAGAGCTAGAATAAAGGGAATCAAGCAAGAAATGATGAAACAAGCTAAAGAATGAATGTGAGAAGTTATTAGAGCTAGAATAAAAGGAATACAGCAAGGAATCAAGTAACAAGCTAAAGAATGAATGTATTAGAGCTAGAATAAAAGGAATCAAGCAAGAAATGATGAAACAAGCTAAAGAATGAATGTTAGAAGTTATTAGAGCTAGAATAAAAGGAATACAGCAAGGAATCAAGTAACAAGCTAAAGATGAATGTATTAGAGCTAGAATAAAGGGAATCAAGCAAGAATGATGAAACAAGCTAAAGGAATGAAGTTAGAAGGTATTAGAGCTAGAATAAAAGGAATACAGCAAGGAATCAAGTAACAAGCTAAAGAATGAATGTATTAGAGCTAGAATAAAAGGAATCAAGAGAAACGATGAAACAAGCTAAAGAATGAATGTTAGAAGGCATTAGAGCTAGAATAAAAGGAATACAGCAAGGAATCAAGTAACAAGCTAAAGAATGAATGTATTAGAGCTAGAATAAAAGGAATCAAGCAAGAAACGATGAAACAAGCTAAAGAATGAATGTTAGAAGGCATTAGAGCTAGAATAAAAGGAATACAGCAAGGAATCAAGTAACAAGCAAAAGAATGAATGTATTAGAGCTAGAATAAAAGGAATCAAGCATGAAACGATGAAACAAGCTAAAGAATGAATGTTAGAAGGCATTAGAGCACGAATAAAAGGAATACAGCAAGGAATCAAGTAACAAGCTAAAGAATGAATGTATTAGAGCTAGAATAAAAGGAATCAAGCAAGAAACGATGAAACAAGCTAAAAAATGAATGTTAGAAGGTATTAGAGCTAGAATAAAAGGAATACAGCAAGGAATCAAGTAACAAGCTAAAGAATGAATGTATTAGAGCTAGAATAAAAGGAACCAAGCAAGAAATGATGAAACAAGCTAAAGAATGAATGTTAGAAGGCATTAGAGCTAGAATAAAAGGAATACAGCAAGGAATCAAGTAATAAGCTAAAGAATGAATGTATTAGAGCTAGAATAAAAGGAATCAAGCAAGAAACGATGAAACAAGCTAAAGAATGAATGTTAGAAGGTATTAGAGCTAGAATAAAAGGAATACAGCAAGGAATCAAGTAACAAGCTAAAGAATGAATGTATTAGAGCTAGAATAAAAGGAATCAAGCAAGAAACGATGAAACAAGCTAAAGAATGAATGTTAGAAGGCATTAGAGCTAGAATAAAAGGAATACAGCAAGGAATGAAGTAACAAGCTAAAGAATGAATGTATTAGAGCTAGAATAAAAGGAATCAAGCAAGAAACGATGAAACAAGCTAAAGAATGAATGTTAGAAGGCATTAGAGCTAGAATAAAAGGAATACAGCAAGGAATCAAGTAACAAGCTAAAGAATGAATGTATTAGAGCTAGAATAAAAGGAATCAAGCAAGAAATGACGAAACAAGCTAAAGAATGAATGTTAGAAGGTATTAGAGCTAGAATAAAAGGAATACAGCAAGGAATCAAGTAACAAGCTAAAGAATGAATGTATTAGAGCTAGAATAAAAGGAATCAAGCAAGAAATGATGAAACAAGCTAAAGAATGAATGTTAGAAGGCATTAGAGCTAGAATAAAAGGAATACAGCAAGGAATCAAGTAACAAGCTAAAGAATGAATGTATTAGAGCTAGAATAAAAGGAATCAAGCAAGAAACGATGAAACAAGCTAAAGAATGAATGTTAGAAGGTATTAGAGCTAGAATAAAAGGAATACAGCAAGGAATCAAGTAACAAGCTAAAGAATGAATGTATTAGAGCTAGAATAAAAGGAATCAAGCAAGAAACGATGAAACAAGCTAAAGAATGAATGTTAGAAGGTATTAGAGCTAGAATAAAAGGAATACAGCAAGGAATTAAGTAACAAGCTAAAGAATGAATGTATTAGAGCTAGAATAAAAGGAATCAAGCAAGAAACGATGAAACAAGCTAAAGAATGAATGTTAGAAGGTATTAGAGCTAGAATAAAAGGAATACAGCAAGGAATCAAGTAACAAGCTAAAGAATGAATGTATTAGAGCTAGAATAAAAGGAATCAAGCAAGAAACGATGAAACAAGCTAAAGAATGAATGTTAGAAGGTATTAGAGCAAGAATAAAAGGAATACAGCAAGGAATCAAGTAACAAGCTAAAGAATGAATGTATTAGAGCTAAAATAAAAGGAATCAAGCAAGAAACGATGAAACAAGCTAAAGAATGAATGTTAGAAGGTATTAGAGCTAGAATAAAAGGAATACAGCAAGGAATCAAGTAACAAGCTAAAGAATGAATGTATTAGAGCTAGAATAAAAGGAATCAAGCAAGAAACGATGAAACAAGCTAAAGAATGAATGTTAGAAGGTATTAGAGCAAGAATAAAAGGAATACAGCAAGGAATCAAGTAACAAGCTAAAGAATGAATGTATTAGAGCTAGAATAAAAGGAATACAGCAAGGAATCAAGTAACAAGCTAAAGAATGAATGTATTAGAGCTAGAATAAAAGTAACCAGCAAGAAACGATGAAACAAGCTAAAGAATGAATGTTAGAAGGCATTAGAGCTAGAATAAAAGGAATACAGCAAGGAATCAAGTAACAAGCTAAAGAATGAATGTATTAGAGCTAGAATAAAAGGAATCAAGCAAGAAACGATGAAACAAGCTAAAGAATGAATGTTAGAAGGCATTAGAGCTAGAATAAAAGGAATACAGCAAGGAATGAAGTAACAAGCTAAAGAATGAATGTATTAGAGCTAGAATAAAAGGAATCAAGCAAGAAACGATGAAACAAGCTAAAGAATGAATGTTAGAAGGCATTAGAGCTAGAATAAAAGGAATACAGCAAGGAATCAAAGAACAAGATAAAGAATGAATGTATTAGAGCTAAAATAAAAGGAATCAAGCAAGAAACGATGAAACAAGCTAAAGAATGAATGTTAGAAGGCATTAGAGCTAGAATAAAAGGAATACAGCAAGGAATCAAGTAACAAGCTAAAGAATGAATGTATTAGAGCTAGAATAAAAGGAATCAAGCAAGAAACGATGAAACAAGCTAAAGAATGAATGTTAGAAGGTATTAGAGCTAGAATAAAAGGAATACAGCAAGGAATCAAGTAACAAGCTAAAGCATGAATGTATTAGAGCTAGAATAAAAGGAATCAAGCAAGAAATGATGAAACAAGCTAAAGAATGAATGTTAGATGGTATTAGAGCTAGAATAAAAGGAATACAGCAAGGAATCAAGTAACAAGCTAAAGAATGAATGTATTAGAGCTAGAATAAAAGGAATCAAGCAAGAAACGATGAAACAAGCTAAAGAATGAATGTTAGAAGGTATTAGAGCTAGAATGAAAGGAATACAGCAAGGAATCATAACAAGCTAAAGAATGAATGTATTAGAGCTAGAATAAAAGGAATCAAGCAAGAAACGATGAAACAAGCTAAAGAATGAATGTTAGATGGTATTAGAGCTAGAATAAAAGGAATACAGCAAGGATTCAAGTAACAAGCTAAAGAATGAATGTATTAGAGCTAGAATAAAAGGAATCAAGCAAGAAACGATGAAACAAGCTAAAGAATAAATGTAAGAAGGTATTAGAGCTAGAATAAAAGGAATACAGCAAGGAATCAAGAAACAAGCAAAAGAATGAATGTATTAGAGCTAGAATACAAGGAATCAAGCAAGAAACGATGAAACAAGCTAAAGAATGAATGTTAGAAGGTATTAGAGCTAGAATAAAAGGAATACAGCAAGGAATCTAGTAACAAGCTAAAGAATGAATGTATTAGAGCTAGAATAAAAGGAATCAAGCAAGAAACGATGAAACAAGCTAAAGAATGAATGTTAGAAGGTATTAGAGCTAGAATAAAAGGAATAAAGCAAGGAATCAAGTAACAAGCTAAAGAATGAATGTATTAGAGCTAGAATAAAAGTAACCAGCAAGAAACGATGAAACAAGCTAAAGAATGAATGTTAGAAGGCATTAGAGCTAGAATAAAAGGAATACAGCAAGGAATCAAGTAACAAGCTAAAGAATGAATGTATTAGAGCTAGAATAAAAGGAATCAAGCAAGAAACGATGAAACAAGCTAAAGAATGAATGTTAGAAGGCATTAGAGCTAGAATAAAAGGAATACAGCAAGGAATCAAGTAACAAGCAAAAGAATGAATGTATTAGAGCTAGAATAAAAGGAATCAAGCATGAAACGATGAAACAAGCTAAAGAATGAATGTTAGAAGGCATTAGAGCACGAATAAAAGGAATACAGCAAGGAATCAAGTAACAAGCTAAAGAATGAATGTAATTAGAGCGAGAATAAAAGGAATCAAGCAAGAAACGATGAAACAAGCTAAAGAATGAATGTTAGAAGGTATTAGAGCTAGAGTAAAAGGAATACAGCAAGGAATCAAGTAACAAGCTAAAGAATGAATGTATTAGAGGTAGAATAAAAGGAATCAAGCAAGAAACGATGAAACAAGCTAAAGAATGAATGTTAGAAGGTATTAGAGCTAGAATAAAAGGAATACAGCAAGGAATCAAGTAACAAGCTAAAGAATGAATGTATTAGAGCTAGAATAAAAGGAATCAAGCAAGAAATGATGAAACAAGCTAAAGAATGAATGTTAGAAGGTATTAGAGCTGGAATAAAAGGAATACAGCAAGGAATCAAGTAACAAGCTAAAGAATGAATGTATTAGAGCTAGAATAAAAGGAATCAAGCAAGAAACGATGAAACAAGCTAAAGAATGAAAGTTAGAAGGTATTAGAGCTAGAATAAAAGGAATACAGCAAGGAATGAAGTAACAAGCTAAAGAATGAATGTATTAGAGCTAGAATAAAAGGAATCAAGCAAGAAACGATGAAACAAGCTAAAGAATGAATGTTAGAAGGTATTAGAGCTAGAATAAAAGGAATACAGCAAGGAATGAAGTAACAAGCTAAAGAATGAATGTATTAGAGCTAGAATAAAAGAAATCAAGCAAGAAACGATGAAACAAGCTAAAGAATGAATGTTAGAAGGTATTAGAGCTAGAATAAAAGGAATACAGCAAGGAATGAAGTAACAAGCTAAAGAATGAATGTATTAGAGCTAGAAGAAAAGGAATCAAGCAAGAAACGATGAAACAAGCTAAAGAATGAATGTTAGAAGGTATTAGAGCTAGAATAAACGGAATACAGCAAGGAATCAAGAAACAAGCTAAAGAATGAATGTATTAGAGCTAGAATAAAAGGAATCAAGCAAGAAACGATGAAACAAGCTAAAGAATGAATGTTAGAAGGTATTAGAGCTAGAATAAAAGGAATACAGCAAGGAATCAAGTAACAAGCTAAAGAATGAATGTATTAGAGCTAGAATAAAAGGAATCAAGCAAGAAACGATGAAACAAGCTAAAGAATGAATGTTAGAAGGTATTAGAGCTAGAATAAACGGAATACAGCAAGGAATCAAGTAACAAGCTAAAGAATGAATGTATTAGAGCTAGAATAAAAGGAATCAAGCAAGAAACGATGAAACAAGCTAAAGAATGAATATTAGAAGGTATTAGAGCTAGAATAAAAGGAATACAGCAAGGAATCAAGTAACAAGCTAAAGAATGAATGTATTAGAGCTAGAATAAAAGGAATCAAGCAAGAAACGATGAAACAAGCTAAAGAATGAATGTTAGAAGGTATTAGAGCTAGAATAAACGGAATACAGCAAGGAATCAAGTAACAAGCTAAAGAATGAATGTATTAGAGCTAGAATAAAAGGAATCAAGCAAGAAACGATGAAACAAGCTAAAGAATGAATGTTAGAAGCTATTAGAGCTAGAATAAATGGAATACAGCAAGGAATCAAGTAACAAGCTAAAGAATGAATGTATTAGAGCTAGAATAAAAGGAATCAAGCAAGAAACGATGAAACAAGCTAAAGAATGAATGTTAGAAGGTATTAGAGCTAGAATAAAAGGAACACAGCAAGGAATCAAGTAACAAGCTAAAGAATGAATGTATTAGAGCTAGAATAAAAGGAATCAAGCAAGAAACGATGAAACAAGCTAAAGAATGAATGTTAGAAGGTATTAGAGCTAGAATAAACGGAATACAGCAAGGAATCAAGTAACAAGCTAAAGAATGAATGTATTAGAGCTAGAATAAAGGGAATCAAGCAAGAAACGATGAAACAAGCTAAAGAATGAATGTTAGAAGGTATTAGAGCTAGAATAAAAGGAATACAGCAAGGAATCAAGTAACAAGCTAAAGAATGAATGTGTTAGAGCTAGAATAAAAGGAATCAAGCAAGAAACGATGAAACAAGCTAAAGAATGAATGTTAGAAGGTATTAGAGCTGGAATAAAAGGAATACAGCAAGGAATCAAGTAACAAGCTAAAGAATGAATGTATTAGAGCTAGAATAAAAGGAATCAAGCAAGAAACGATGAAACAAGCTAAAGAATGAATGTGAGAAGGTATTAGAGCTAGAATAAAAGGAATACAGCAAGGAATGAAGTAACAAGCTAAAGAATGAATGTATTAGAGCTAGAATAAAAGGAATCAAGCAAGAAACGATGAAACAAGCTAAAGAATGAATGTTAGAAGGTATTAGAGCTAGAATAAAAGGAATACAGCAAGGAATGAAGTAACAAGCTAAAGAATGAATGTATTAGAGCTAGAATAAAAGGAATCAAGCAAGAAACGATGAAACAAGCTAAAGAATGAATGTTAGAAGGTATTAGAGCTAGAATAAACGGAATACAGCAAGGAATCAAGTAACAAGCTAAAGAATGAATGTATTAGAGCTAGAATAAAAGGAATCAAGCAAGAAACGATGAAACAAGCTAAAGAATGAATGTTAGAAGGTATTAGAGCTAGAATAAACGGAATACAGCAAGGAATCAAGTAACAAGCTAAAGAATGAATGTATTAGAGCGAGAATAAAAGGAATCAAGCAAGAAACGATGAAACAAGCTAAAGAATGAATGTTAGAAGGTATTAGAGCTAGAATAAAAGGAATACAGCAAGGAATCAAGTAACAAGCTAAAGAATGAATGTATTAGAGCTAGAATAAAAGGAATCAAGCAAGAAACGATGAAACAAGCTAAAGAATGAATGTTAGAAGGTATTAGAGCTAGAATAAACGGAATACAGCAAGGAATCAAGTAACAAGCTAAAGAATGAATGTATTAGAGCTAGAATAAAAGGAATCAAGCAAGAAACGATGAAACAAGCTAAAGAATGAATGTTAGAAGCTATTAGAGCTAGAATAAATGGAATACAGCAAGGAATCAAGTAACAAGCTAAAGAATGAATGTATTAGAGCTAGAATAAAAGGAATCAAGCAAGAAACGAAGAAACAAGCTAAAGAATGAATGTTAGAAGGTATTAGAGCTAGAATAAAAGGAACACAGCAAGGAATCAAGTAACAAGCTAAAGAATGAATGTATTAGAGCTAGAATAAAAGGAATCAAGCAAGAAACGATGAAACAAGCTAAAGAATGAATGTTAGAAGGTATTAGAGCTAGAATAAACGGAATACAGCAAGGAATCAAGTAACAAGCTAAAGAATGAATGTATTAGAGCTAGAATAAAAGGAATCAAGCAAGAAACGATGAAACAAGCTAAAGAATGAATGTTAGAAGGTATTAGAGCTAGAATAAAAGGAATACAGCAAGGAATCAAGTAACAAGCTAAAGAATGAATGTGTTAGAGCTAGAATAAAAGGAATCAAGCAAGAAACGATGAAACAAGCTAAAGAATGAATGTTAGAAGGTATTAGAGCTGGAATAAAAGGAATACAGCAAGGAATCAAGTAACAAGCTAAAGAATGAATGTATTAGAGCTAGAATAAAAGGAATCAAGCAAGAAACGATGAAACAAGCTAAAGAATGAATGTGAGAAGGTATTAGAGCTAGAATAAAAGGAATACAGCAAGGAATGAAGTAACAAGCTAAAGAATGAATGTATTAGAGCTAGAATAAAAGGAATCAAGCAAGAAACGATGAAACAAGCTAAAGAATGAATGTTAGAAGGTATTAGAGCTAGAATAAAAGGAATACAGCAAGGAATGAAGTAACAAGCTAAAGAATGAATGTATTAGAGCTAGAATAAAAGGAATCAAGCAAGAAACGATGAAACAAGCTAAAGAATGAATGTTAGAAGGTATTAGAGCTAGAATAAACGGAATACAGCAAGGAATCAAGTAACAAGCTAAAGAATGAATGTATTAGAGCTAGAATAAAAGGAATCAAGCAAGAAACGATGAAACAAGCTAAAGAATGAATGTTAGAAGGTATTAGAGCTAGAATAAACGGAATACAGCAAGGAATCAAGTAACAAGCTAAAGAATGAATGTATTAGAGCGAGAATAAAAGGAATCAAGGAAGAAACGATGAAACAAGCTAAAGAATGAATGTTAGAAGGTATTAGAGCTAGAGTAAAAGGAATACAGCAAGGAATCAAGTAACAAGCTAAAGAATGAATGTATTAGAGGTAGAATAAAAGGAATCAAGCAAGAAACGATGAAACAAGCTAAAGAATGAATGTTAGAAGGTATTAGAGCTAGAATAAAAGGAATACAGCAAGGAATCAAGTAACAAGCTAAAGAATGAATGTATTAGAGCTAGAATAAAAGGAATCAAGCAAGAAACGATGAAACAAGCTAAAGAATGAATGTTAGAAGGTATTAGAGCTGGAATAAAAGGAATACAGAAAGGAATCAAGTAACAAGCTAAAGAATGAATGTATTAGAGCTAGAATAAAAGGAATCAAGCAAGAAACGATGAAACAAGCTAAAGAATGAATGTTAGAAGGTATTAGAGCTAGAATAAACGGAATACAGCAAGGAATCAAGTAACAAGCTAAAGAATGAATGTATTAGAGCTAGAAGAAAAAGAATCAAGCAAGAAACGATGAAACAAGCTAAAGAATGAATGTTAGAAGGTATTAGAGCTAGAATAAAAGGAATACAGCAAGGAATCAAGTAACAAGCTAAAGAATGAATGTATTAGAGCTAGAATAAAAGGAATCAAGCAAGAAACGATGAAACAAGCTAAAGAATGAATGTTAGAAGGTATTAGAGCTAGAATAAAAGGAATACAGCAAGGAATCAAGTAACAAGCTAAAGAATGAATGTATTAGAGCTAGAATAAAAGGAATCAAGCAAGAAACGATGAAACAAGCTAAAGAATGAATGTTAGAAGGTATTAGAGCTAGAATAAAAGGAATACAGCAAGGAATGAAGTAACAAGCTAAAGAATGAATGTATTAGAGCTAGAATAAAAGGAATCAAGCAAGAAACGATGAAACAAGCTAAAGAATGAATGTTAGAAGGTATTAGAGCTAGAATAAAAGGAATACAGCAAGGAATCAAGTAACAAGCTAAAGAATGAATGTATTAGAGGTAGAATAAAAGGAATCAAGCAAGAAACGATGAAACAAGCTAAAGAATGAATGTTAGAAGGTATTAGAGCTAGAATAAAAAGAAAACAGCAAGGAATCAAGTAACAAGCTAAAGAATGAATGTATTAGAGCTAGAATAAAAGGAATCAAGCAAGAAACGATGAAACAAGCTAAAGAATGAATGTTAGAAGGTATTAGAGCTAGAATAAAAGGAATACAGCAAGGAACCAAGTAACAAGCTAAAGAATGAATGTATTAGAGCTAGATTAAAAGGAATCAACCAAGAAACGATTAAACAAGCTAAAGAATGAATGTTAGAAGGTATTAGAGCTAGAATAAAAGGAATACAGCAAGGAACCAAGTAACAAGCTAAAGAATGAATGTATTAGAGCTAGAATAAAAGGAATCAAGCAAGAAACGATGAAACAAGCTAAAGAATGAATGTTAGAAGGTATTAGAGCTAGAATAAAAGGAATACAGCAAGGAATCAAGTAACAAGCTAAAGAATGAATGTATTAGAGGTAGAATAAAAGGAATCAAGCAAGAAACGATGAAACAAGCTAAAGAATGAATGTTAGAAGGTATTAGAGCTAGAATAAAAAGAATACAGCAAGGAATCAAGTAACAAGCTAAAGAATGAATGTATTAGAGCTAGAATAAAAGGAATCAAGCAAGAAACGATGAAACAAGCTAAAGAATGAATGTGAGAAGGTATTAGAGGTAGAATAAAAGGAATACAGCAAGAAATCAAGTAACAAGCTAAAGAATGAATGTATTAGAGCTAGAATAAAAGGAATCAAGCAAGAAACGATGAAACAAGCTAAAGAATGAATGTGAGAAGGTATTAGAGCTAGAATAAAAGGAATACAGCAAGGAATCAAGTAACAAGCTAAAGAATGAATGTATTAGAGCTAGAATAAAAGGAATCAAGCAAGAAACGATGAAACAAGCTAAAGAATGAATGTTAGAAGGTATTAGAGCTAGAATAAAAGGAATACAGCAAGGAATCAAGTAACAAGCTAAAGAATGAATGTATTAGAGCTAGAATAAAAGGAATCAAGCAAGAAACGATGAAACAAGCTAAAGAATGAACGTTAGAAGGTATTAGAGCTAGAATAAACGGAATACAGCAAGGAATCAAGTAACAAGCTAAAGAATGAATGTATTAGAGCTAGAATAAAAGGAATCAAGCAAGAAACGATGAAACAAGCTAAAGAATGAATGTTAGAAGGTATTAGAGCTAGAATAAACGGAATACAGCAAGGAATCAAGTAACAAGCTAAAGAATGAATGTATTAGAGCTAGAACAAAAGGAATCATGCAAGAAACGATGAAACAAGCTAAAGAATGAATGTTAGAAGGTATTAGAGCTAGAATAAAAGGAATACAGCAAGGAATCAAGTAACAAGCTAAAGAATGAATGTATTAGAGCTAGAATAAAAGGAATCAAGCAAGAAACGATGAAACAAGCTAAAGAATGAATGTTAGAAGGTATTAGAGCTAGAATAAAAGGAATACAGCAAGGAATCAAGTAACAAGCTAAAGAATGAATGTATTAGAGGTAGAATAAAAGGAATCAAGCAAGAAACGATGAAACAAGCTAAAGAATGAATGTTAGAAGGTATTAGAGCTAGAATAAACGGAATACAGCAAGGAATCAAGTAACAAGCTAAAGAATGAATGTATTAGAGCTAGAATAAAAGGAATCAAGCAAGAAACGATGAAACAAGCTAAAGAATGAATGTTAGAAGGTATTAGAGCTAGAATAAACGGAATACAGCAAGGAATCAAGTAACAAGCTAAAGAATGAATGTATTAGAGCTAGAATAAAAGGAATCAAGCAAGAAACGATGAAACAAGCTAAAGAATGAATGTTAGAAGGTATTCGAGCTAGAATAAACGGAATACAGCAAGGAATCAAGTAACAAGCTAAAGAATGAATGTATTAGAGCTAGAATAAAAGGAATCAAGCAAGAAACGATGAAACAAGCTAAAGAATGAATGTTAGAAGGTATTAGAGCTAGAATAAACGGAATACAGCAAGGAATCAAGTAACAAGCTAAAGAATGAATGTATTAGAGCTAGAATAAAAGGAATCAAGCAAGAAACGATGAAACAAGCTAAAGAATGAATGTTAGAAGGTATTAGAGCTAGAATAAACGGAATACAGCAAGGAATCAAGTAACAAGCTAAAGAATGAATGTATTAGAGCTAGAATAAAAGGAATCAAGCAAGAAACGATGAAACAAGCTAAAGAATGAATGTTAGAAGGTATTAGAGCTAGAATAAACGGAATACAGCAAGGAATGAAGTAACAAGCTAAAGAATGAATGTATTAGAGCTAGAATAAAAGGAATCAAGCAAGAAACGATGAAACAAGCTAAAGAATGAATGTTAGAAGGTATTAGAGCTAGAATAAACGGAATACAGGAAGGAATCAAGTAACAAGCTAAAGAATGAATGTATTAGAGCTAGAATAAAAGGAATCAAGCAAGAAATGATGAAACAAGCTAAAGAATGAATGTGAGAAGGTATTAGAGCTAGAATAAAAGGAATACAGCAAGGAATCAAGTAACAAGCTAAAGAATGAATGTATTAGAGCTAGAATAAAAGGAATCAAGCAAGAAACGATGAAACAAGCTAAAGAATGAATGTGAGAAGGTGTTAGAGCTAGAATAAAAGGAATACAGCAAGGAATCAAGTAACAAGCTAAAGAATGAATGTATTAGAGCTAGAATAAAAGGAATCAAGCAAGAAACGATGAAACAAGCTAAAGAATGAATGTTAGAAGGTATTAGAGCTAGAATAAAAGGAATACAGCAAGGAATCAAGTAACAAGCTAAAGAATGAATGTATTAGAGCTAGAATAAAAGGAATCAAGCAAGAAACGATGAAACAAGCTAAAGAATGAATGTTAGAAGTTATTAGAGCTAGAATAAACGGAATACAGCAAGGAATCAAGTAACAAGCTAAAGAATGAATGTATTAGAGCTAGAATAAAAGGAATCAAGCAAGAAACGATGAAACAAGCTAAAGAATGAATGTTAGAAGGTATTAGAGCTAGAATAAACGGAATACAGCAAGGAATCAAGTAACAAGCTAAAGAATGAATGTTAGAAGTTATTAGAGCTAGAATAAAAGGAATACAGCAAGCAATCAAGTAACATTCTAAAGAATGAATGTATTAGAGCTAGAATAAAAGGAATCAAGCAAGAAACGATGAAACAAGCTAAAGAATGAATGTTAGAAGGTATTAGAGCTAGAATAAAAGGAATACAGCAAGGAATCAAGTAACAAGCTAAAGAATGAATGTATTAGAGCTAGAATAAAAGGAATCAAGCAAGAAACGATGAAACAAGCTAAAGAATGAATGTTAGAAGTTATTAGAGCTAGAATAAACGGAATACAGCAAGGAATCAAGTAACAAGCTATAGAATGAATGTATTAGAGCTAGAATAAAAGGAATCAAGCAAGAAACGATGAAACAAGCTAAAGAATGAATGTTAGAAGGTATTAGAACTAGAATAAACGGAATACAGCAAGGAATCAAGTAACAAGCTAAAGAATGAATGTTAGAAGTTATTAGAGCTAGAATAAAAGGAATACAGCAAGCAATCAAGTAACAAGCTGAAGAATGAATATATTAGAGCTAGAATAAAAGGAATCAAGCAAGAAACGATAAAACAAGCTAAAGAATGAATGTTAGAAGGTATTATAGCTAGAATAAACGGAATACAGCAAGGAATCAAGTAACAAGCTAAAGAATGAATGTATTAGAGCTAGAATAAAAGGAATCAAGCAAGAAACGATGAAACAAGCTAAAGAATGAATGTTAGAAGGTATTAGAGCTAGAATAAAAGGAATACAGCAAGGAATCAAGTAACAAGCTAAAGAATGAATTTATTAGAGCTAGAATAAAAGGAATCAAGCAAGAAACGATGAAACAAGCTAAAGAATGAATGTTAGAAGGTATTAGAGCTAGAATAAACGGAATACAGCAAGGAATCAAGTAACAAGCTAAAGAATGAATGTATTAGAGCTAGAATAAAAGGAATCAAGCAAGAAACGATGAAACAAGCTAAAGAATGAATGTGAGAAGGTATTAGAGCTAGAATAAAAGGAATACAGCAAGGAATCAAGTAACAAGCTAAAGAATGAATGTATTAGAGCTAGAATAAAAGGAATCAAGCAAGAAATGATGAAACAAGCTAAAGAATGAATGTGAGAAGGTATTAGAGCTAGAATAAAAGGAATACAGCAAGGAATCAAGTAACAAGCTAAAGAATGAATGTATTAGAGCTAGAATAAAAGGAATCAAGCAAGAAACGATGAAACAAGCTAAAGAATGAATGTTAGAAGGTATTAGAGCTAGAATAAAAGGAATACAGCAAGGAATCAAGTAACAAGCTAAAGAATGAATGTATTAGAGCTAGAATAAAAGGAATCAAGCAAGAAACTATGAAACAAGCTAAAGAATGAATGTTAGAAGTTATTAGAGCTAGAATAAACGGAATACAGCAAGGAATCAAGTAACAAGCTAAAGAATGAATGTATTAGAGCTAGAATAAAAGGAATCAAGCAAGAAACGATGAAACAAGCTAAAGAATGAATGTTAGAAGGTATTAGAGCTAGAATAAACGGAATACAGCAAGGAATCAAGTAACAAGCTAAAGAATGAATGTTAGAAGTTATTAGAGCTAGAATAAAAGGAATACAGCAAGCAATCAAGTAACATTCTAAAGAATGAATGTATTAGAGCTAGAATAAAAGGAATCAAGCAAGAAACGATGAAACAAGCTAAAGAATGAATGTTAGAAGGTATTAGAGCTAGAATAAAAGGAATACAGCAAGGAATCAAGTAACAAGCTAAAGAATGAATGTATTAGAGCTAGAATAAAAGGAATCAAGCAAGAAACGATGAAACAAGCTAAATAATGAATGTTAGAAGTTATTAGAGCTAGAATAAACGGAATACAGCAAGGAATCAAGTAACAAGCTAAAGAATGAATGTATTAGAGCTGGAATAAAAGGAATCAAGCAAGAAACGATGAAACAAGCTAAAGAATGAATGTTAGAAGGTATTAGAGCTAGAATAAACGGAATACAGCAAGGAATCAAGTAACAAGCTAAAGAATGAATGTTAGAAGTTATTAGAGCTAGAATAAAAGGAATACAGCAAGCAATCAAGTAACAAGCTAAAGAATGAATATATTAGAGCTAGAATAAAAGGAATCAAGGAAGAAACGATAAAACAAGCTAAAGAATGAATGTTAGAAGGTATTATAGCTAGAATAAACGGAATACAGCAAGGAATCAAGTAACAAGCTAAAGAATGAATGTATTAGAGCTAGAATAAAAGGAATCAAGCAAGAAACGATGAAACAAGCTAAAGAATGAATGTTAGAAGGTATTAGAGCTAGAATAAAAGGAATACAGCAAGGAATCAAGTAACAAGCTAATGAATGTATTAGAGGTAGAATAAAAGGAATCAAGCAAGAAACGATGAAACAAGCTAAAGAATGAATGTTAGAAGGTATTAGAGCTAGAATAAAAGGAATACAGCAAGGAATCAAGTAACAAGCTAAAGAATGAATGTATTAGAGCTACAATAAAAGGAATCAAGCAAGAAACGATGAAACAAGCTAAAGAATGAATGTTAGAAGGTATTGAAGCTAGAATAAATGGAATACAGCAAGGAATCAAGTAACAAGCTAAAGAATGAATGTATTAGAGCTAGAATAAAAGGAATCAAGCAAAAAACGATGAAACAAGCTAAAGAATGAATGTTAGAAGGTATTAGAGCTAGAATAAACGGAATACAGCAAGGAATCAAGTAACAAGCTAAAGAATGAATGTATTAGAGCTAGAATAAAAGGAATCAAGCAAGAAACGATGAAACAAGCTAAAGAATGAATGTTAGAAGGTATTAGAGCTAGAATAAAAGGAATACAGCAAGGAATCAAGTAACAAGCTAAAGAATGAATGTATTAGAGCTACAATAAAAGGAATCAAGGAAGAAACGATGAAACAAGCTAAAGAATGAATGTTAGAAGGTATTAGAGCTAGAATAAACGGAATACAGCAAGGAATCAAGTTACAAGCTAAAGAATGAATGTATTAGAGCTAGAATAAAAGGAATCATGCAAGAAACGATGAAACAAGCTAAAGAATGAATGTTAGAAGGTATTAGAGCTAGAATAAAAGGAATACAGCAAGGAATCAAGTAACAAGCTAAAGAATGAATGTATTAGAGCTAGAATAAAAGGAATCAAGCAAGAAACGATGAAACAAGCTAAAGAATGAATGTTAGAAGGTATTAGAGCTAGAATAAAAGGAATACAGCAAGGAATCAAGTAACAAGCGAAAGAATGAATTTATTAGAGCTAGAATAAAAGGAATCAAGCAAGAAACGATGAAACAAGCTAAAGAATGAATGTTAGAAGGTATTAGAGCTAGAATAAAAGGAATACAGCAAGGAATCAAGTAACAAGCTAAAGAATGAATGTATTAGAGCTAGAATAAAAGGAATCAAGCAAGAAACGATGAACAAGCTAAAGAATGAATGTTAGTAGGTATTAGAGCTAGAATAAACGGAATACAGCAAGGAATCAAGTAACAAGCTAAAGAATGAATGTATTAGAGGTAGAATAAAAGGAATCAAGCAAGAAACGATGAAACAAGCTAAAGAATGAATGTTAGAAGGTATTAGAGCTAGAATAAAAGGAATACAGCAAGGAATCAAGTAACAAGCTAAAGAATGAATGTATTAGAGCTAGAATAAAAGGAATCAAGCAAGAAACGATGAAACAAGCTAAAGAATGAATGTTAGAAGGTATTAGAGCTAGAATAAAAGGAATACACCAAGGAACCAAGTAACAAGCTAAAGAATGAATGTATTAGAGCTAGATTAAAAGGAATCAAGCAAGAAACGATGAAACAAGCTAAAGAATGAATGTTAGAATGTATTAGAGCTAGAATAAAAGGAATACAGCAAGGAACCAAGTAACAAGCTAAAGAATGAATGTATTAGAGCTAGAATAAGAGGAATCAAGCAAGAAACGATGAAAGAAGCTAAAGAATGAATGTTAGAAGGTATTAGAGCTAGAATAAACGGAATACAGCAAGGAATCAAGTAACAAGCTAAAGAATGAATGTATTAGAGCTAGAATAAAAGGAATCAAGCAAGGAACGATGAAACAAGCTAAAGAATGAATGTTAGAAGTTATTAGAGCTAGAATAAAAGGAATACAGCAAGCAATCAAGTAACAAGCTGAAGAATGAATATATTAGAGCTAGAATAAAAGGAATCAAGCAAGAAACGATAAAACAAGCTAAAGAATGAATGTTAGAAGGTATTATAGCTAGAATAAACGGAATACAGCAAGGAATCAAGTAACAAGCTAAAGAATGAATGTATTAGAGCTAGAATAAAAGGAATCAAGCAAGAAACGATGAAACAAGCTAAAGAATGAATGTTAGAAGGTATTAGAGCTAGAATAAAAGGAATACAGCAAGGAATCAAGTAACAAGCTAAAGAATGAATTTATTAGAGCTAGAATAAAAGGAATCAAGCAAGAAACGATGAAACAAGCTAAAGAATGAATGTTAGAAGGTATTAGAGCTAGAATAAACGGAATACAGCAAGGAATCAAGTAACAAGCTAAAGAATGAATGTATTAGAGCTAGAATAAAAGGAATCAAGCAAGAAACGATGAAACAAGCTAAAGAATGAATGTGAGAAGGTATTAGAGCTAGAATAAAAGTAATACAGCAAGGAATCAAGTAACAAGCTAAAGAATGAATGTATTAGAGCTAGAATAAAAGGAATCAAGCAAGAAATGATGAAACAAGCTAAAGAATGAATGTGAGAAGGTATTAGAGCTAGAATAAAAGGAATACAGCAAGGAATCAAGTAACAAGCTAAAGAATGAATGTATTAGAGCTAGAATAAAAGGAATCAAGCAAGAAACGATGAAACAAGCTAAAGAATGAATGTTAGAAGGTATTAGAGCTAGAATAAAAGGAATACAGCAAGGAATCAAGTAACAAGCTAAAGAATGAATGTATTAGAGCTAGAATAAAAGGAATCAAGCAAGAAACGATGAAACAAGCTAAAGAATGAATGTTAGAAGTTATTAGAGCTAGAATAAACGGAATACAGCAAGGAATCAAGTAACAAGCTAAAGAATGAATGTATTAGAGCTAGAATAAAAGGAATCAAGCAAGAAACGATGAAACAAGCTAAAGAATGAATGTTAGAAGGTATTAGAGCTAGAATAAACGGAATACAGCAAGGAATCAAGTAACAAGCTAAAGAATGAATGTTAGAAGTTATTAGAGCTAGAATAAAAGGAATACAGCAAGCAATCAAGTAACATTCTAAAGAATGAATGTATTAGAGCTAGAATAAAAGGAATCAAGCAAGAAACGATGAAACAAGCTAAAGAATGAATGTTAGAAGGTATTAGAGCTAGAATAAAAGGAATACAGCAAGGAATCAAGTAACAAGCTAAAGAATGAATGTATTAGAGCTAGAATAAAAGGAATCAAGCAAGAAACGATGAAACAAGCTAAATAATGAATGTTAGAAGTTATTAGAGCTAGAATAAACGGAATACAGCAAGGAATCAAGTAACAAGCTAAAGAATGAATGTATTAGAGCTAGAATAAAAGGAATCAAGCAAGAAACGATGAAACAAGCTAAAGAATGAATGTTAGAAGGTATTAGAGCTAGAATAAACGGAATACAGCAAGGAATCAAGTAACAAGCTAAAGAATGAATGTTAGAAGTTATTAGAGCTAGAATAAAAGGAATACAGCAAGCAATCAAGTAACAAGCTAAAGAATGAATATATTAGAGCTAGAATAAAAGGAATCAAGGAAGAAACGATAAAACAAGCTAAAGAATGAATGTTAGAAGGTATTATAGCTAGAATAAACGGAATACAGCAAGGAATCAAGTAACAAGCTAAAGATTGAATGTATTAGAGCTAGAATAAAAGGAATCAAGCAAGAAACGATGAAACAAGCTAAAGAATGAATGTTAGAAGGTATTAGAGCTAGAATAAAAGGAATACAGCAAGGAATCAAGTAACAAGCTAATGAATGTATTAGAGGTAGAATAAAAGGAATCAAGCAAGAAACGATGAAACAAGCTAAAGAATGAATGTTAGAAGTTATTAGAGCTAGAATAAAAGGAATACAGCAAGGAATCAAGTAACAAGCTAAAGAATGAATGTATTAGAGCTACAATAAAAGGAATCAAGCAAGAAACGATGAAACAAGCTAAAGAATGAATGTTAGAATGTATTGAAGCTAGAATAAATGGAATACAGCAAGGAATCAAGTAACAAGCTAAAGAATGAATGTATTAGAGCTAGAATAAAAGGAATCAAGCAAGAAACGATGAAACAAGCTAAAGAATGAATGTTAGAAGGTATTAGAGCTAGAATAAAAGGAATACAGCAAGGAATCAAGTAACAAGCTAAAGAATGAATGTATTAGAGCTAGAATAAAAGGAATCAAGCAAGAAACGATGAAACAAGCTAAAGAATGAATGTTAGAAGGTATTAGAGCTAGAATAAACGGAATACAGCAAGGAATCAAGTAACAAGCTAAAGAATGAATGTATTAGAGCTAGAATAAAAGGAATCAAGCAAGAAACGATGAAACAAGCTAAAGAATGAAGAATGAATGTTAGAAGGTATTAGAGCTAGAATAAAAGGAATACAGCAAGGAATCAAGTAACAAGCTAAAGAATGAATGTATTAGAGCTACAATAAAAGGAATCAAGGAAGAAACGATGAAACAAGCTAAAGAATGAATGTTAGAAGGTATTAGAGCTAGAATAAACGGAATACAGCAAGGAATCAAGTTACAAGCTAAAGAATGAATGTATTAGGAGCTAGAATAAAAGGAATCATGCAAGAAACGATGAAACAAGCTAAAGAATGAATGTTAGAAGGTATTAGAGCTAGAATAAAAGGAATACAGCAAGGAATCAAGTAACAAGCTAAAGAATGAATGTATTAGAGCTAGAATAAAAGGAATCAAGCAAGAAACGATGAAACAAGCTAAAGAATGAATGTTAGAAGGGTATTAGAGCTAGAATAAAAGGAATACAGCAAGGAATCAAGTAACAAGCTAAAGAATGAATTTATTAGAGCTAGAATAAAAGGAATCAAGCAAGAAACGATGAAACAAGCTAAAGAATGAATGTTAGAAGGTATTAGAGCTAGAATAAAAGGAATACAGCAAGGAATCAAGTAACAAGCTAAAGAATGAATGTATTAGAGCTAGAATAAAAGGAATCAAGCAAGAAACGATGAAACAAGCTAAAGAATGAATGTTAGAAGGTATTAGAGCTAGAATAAAGGGAATACAGCAAGGAATCAAGTAACAAGCTAAAGAATGAATGTATTAGAGCTAGAATAAAAGGAATCAAGCAAGAAAACGATGAAACAAGCTAAAGAATGAATGTGAGAAGGTATTAGAGCTAGAATAAAAGGAATACAGCAAGGAATCAAGTAACAAGCTACAGAATGAATGTATTAGAGCTAGAATAAAAGGAATCAAGAAAGAAACGATGAAACAAGCGAAAGAATGAATGTTAGAAGTTATTAGAGCTAGAATAAACGGAATACAGCAAGGAATCAAGTAACAAGCTAAAGAATGAATGTATTAGAGGTAGAATAAAAGGAATCAAGCAAGAAACGATGAAACAAGCTAAAGAATGAATGTTAGAAGGTATTAGAGCTAGAATAAACGGAATACAGCAAGGAATCAAGTAACAAGCTAAGAATGAATGTTAGAAGTTATTAGAGCTAGAATAAAAGGAATACAGCAAGCAATCAAGTAACAAGCTAAAGAATGAATATATTAGAGCTAGAAAAATAGGAATCAAGCAAGAAACGATAAAACAAGCTAAAGAATGAATGTTAGAAGGTATTATAGCTAGAATAAACGGAATACAGCAAGGAATCAAGTAACAAGCTAAAGAATGAATGTATTAGAGCTAGAATAAAAGGAATCAAGCAAGAAACGATGAAACAAGCTAAAGAATGAATGTTAGAAGGTATTAGAGCTAGAATAAAAGGAATACAGCAAGGAATCAAGTAACAAGCTAAAGAATGAATTTATTAGAGCTAGAATAAAAGGAATCAAGCAAGAAACGATGAAACAAGCTAAAGAATGAATGTTAGAAGGTATTAGAGCTAGAATAAAAAGAATACAGCAATCAATCAAGTAACAAGCTAAAGAATGAATGTATTAGAGCTAGAATAAAAGGAATCAAGCAAGAAACGATGAAACAAGCTAAAGAATGAAAGTTAGAAGGTATTAGAGCTAGAATAAACGGAATACAGCAAGGAATCAAGTAACAAGCTAAAGAATGAATGTTAGAAGATATTAGAGCTAGAATAAAAGGAATACAGCAAGCAATCAAGTAACAAGCTAAAGAATGAATGTATTAGAGCTAGAATAAAAGGAATCAAGCAAGAAACGATGAAACAAGCTAAAGAATGAATGTTAGAAGGTATTAGAGCTAGAATAAACGGAATACAGCAAGGAATCAAGTAACAAGCTAAAGAATGAATGTATTAGAGCTAGAATAAAAGGAATCAAGCAAGAAACGATGAAACAAGCTAAAGAATGAATGTTAGAAGGTATTAGAGCTAGAATAAAAGGAATACAGCAAGGAATCAAGTAACAAGCTAAAGAATGAATTTATTAGAGCTAGAATAAAAGGAATCAAGCAAGAAACGATGAAACAAGCTAAAGAATGAATGTTAGAAGGTATTAGAGCTAGAATAAACGGAATACAGCAAGGAATCAAGTAACAAGCTAAAGAATGAATGTATTAGAGCTACAATAAAAGGAATCAAGCAAGAAACGATGAAACAAGCTAAAGAATGAATGTGAGAAGGTATTAGAGCTAGAATAAACGGAATACAGCAAGGAATCAAGTAACAAGCTAAAGAATGAATGTATTAGAGCTAGAATAAAAGGAATCAAGCAAGAAACGATGAAACAAGCTAAAGAATGAATGTTAGAAGGTATTAGAGCTAGAATAAACGGAATACAGCAAGGAATCAAGTAACAAGCTAAAGAATGAATGTTAGAAGTTACTTAGAGCTAGAATAAAAGGAATACAGCAAGCAATCAAGTAACAAGCTAAAGAATGAATATATTAGAGCTAGAATAAAAGGAATCAAGGAAGAAACGATAAAACAAGCTAAAGAATGAATGTTAGAAGGTATTATAGCTAGAATAAACGGAATACAGCAAGGAATCAAGTAACAAGCTAAAGAATGAATGTATTAGAGCTAGAATAAAAGGAATCAAGCAAGAAACGATGAAACAAGCTAAAGAATGAATGTTAGAAGGTATTAGAGCTAGAATAAAAGGAATACAGCAAGGAATCAAGTAACAAGCTAATGAATGTATTAGAGGTAGAATAAAAGGAATCAAGCAAGAAACGATGAAACAAGCTAAAGAATGAATGTTAGAAGGTATTAGAGCTAGAATAAAAGGAATACAGCAAGGAATCAAGTAACAAGCTAAAGAATGAATGTATTAGAGCTAGAATAAAAGGAATCAAGCAAGAAACGATGAAACAAGCTAAAGAATGAATGTTAGAAGGTATTGAAGCTAGAATAAATGGAATACAGCAAGGAATCAAGTAACAAGCTAAAGAATGAATGTATTAGAGCTAGAATAAAAGGAATCAAGCAAGAAACGATGAAACAAGCTAAAGAATGAATGTTAGAAGGTATTAGAGCTAGAATAAAAGGAATACAGCAAGGAATCAAGTAACAAGCTAAAGAATGAATGTATTAGAGCTAGAATAAAAGGAATCAAGCAAGAAACGATGAAACAAGCTAAAGAATGAATGTTAGAAGGTATTAGAGCTAGAATAAAGGAATACAGCAAGGAATCAAGTAACAAGCTAAAGAATGAATGTATTAGAGCTAGAATAAAAGGAATCAAGCAGGAAACGATGAAACAAGCTAAAGAATGAATGTTAGAAGGTATTAGAGCTAGAATAAAAGATAAAAGGAATACAGCAAGCAATCAAGTAACAAGCTAAAGAATGAATGTTAGAAGTTATTAGAGCTAGAATAAAAGGAATAGAGCAAGGAATCAAGTAACAAGCTAAAGAATGAATGTATTAGAGCTAGAATAAAAGGAATCAAGCAAGAAACGATGAAACAAGCTAAAGAATGAATGTTAGAAGGTATTAGAGCTAGAATAAACGGAATACAGCAAGGAATCAAGTAACAAGCTAAAGAATGAATGTATTAGAGGTAGAATAAAAGGAATCAAGCAAGAAACGATGAACCAAGCTAAAGAATGAATGTTAGAAGGTATTAGAGCTAGAATAAAAAGAATACAGCAAGGAATCAAGTAACAAGCTAAAGAATGAATGTATTAGAGCTAGAATAAAAGGAATCAAGCAAGAAACGATGAAACAAGCTAAAGAATGAATGTGAGAAGGTATTAGAGCTAGAATAAAAGGAATACAGCAAGGAATCAAGTAACAAGCTAAAGAATGAATGTATTAGAGCTAGAATAAAAGGAATCAAGCAGGAAACGATGAAACAAGCTAAAGAATGAATGTGAGAAGGTATTAGAGCTAGAATAAAAGGAATACAGCAAGGAATCAAGTAACAAGCTAAAGAATGAATGTATTAGAGCTAGAATAAAAGGAATCAAGCAAGAAACGATGAAACAAGCTAAAGAATGAATGTTAGAAGGTATTAGAGCTAGAATAAACGGAATACAGCAAGGAATCAAGTAACAAGCTAAAGAATGAATGTATTAGAGCTAGAATAAAAGGAATCAAGCAAGAAACGATGAAACAAGCTAAAGGATGAATGTTAGAAGGTATTAGAGCTAGAATAAACGGAATGCAGCAAGGAATCAAGTAACAAGCTAAAGAATGAATGTTAGAAGTTATTAGAGCTAGAATAAAAGGAATACAGCAAGCAATCAAGTAACAAGCTAAAGAATGAATGTATTAGAGCTAGAATAAAAGGAATCAAGCAAGAAACGATGAAACAAGCTAAAGAATGAATGTTAGAAGGTATTAGAGCTAGAATAAACGGAATGCAGCAAGGAATCAAGTAACAAGCTAAAGAATGAATGTATTAGAGCTAGAATAAAAGGAATCAAGCAAGAAACGATGAAACAAGCTAAAGGATGAATGTTAGAAGGTATTAGAGCTAGAATAAACGGAATGCAGCAAGGAATCAAGTAACAAGCTAAAGAATGAATGTTAGAAGTTATTAGAGCTAGAATAAAAGGAATACAGCAAGCAATCAAGTAACAAGCTAAAGAATGAATGTATTAGAGCTAGAATAAAAGGAATCAAGCAAGAAACGATGAAACAAGCTAAAGAATGAATGTTAGAAGGTATTAGAGCTAGAATAAACGGAATACAACAAGGAATCAAGTAACAAGCTAAAGAATGAATGTATTAGAGCTAGAATAAAAGGAATCAAGCAAGAAACGATGAAACAAGCTAAAGAATGAATGTTAGAAGGTATTAGAGCTAGAATAAACGGAATGCAGCAAGGAATCAAGTAACAAGCTAAAGAATGAATGTTAGAAGGTATTAGAGCTAGAATAAAAGGAATACAGCAAGGAATCAAGTAACAAGCTAAAGAATGAATGTATTAGAGCTAGAATAAAAGGAATCAAGCAAGAAACGATGAAACAAGCTAAAGAATGAATGTTAGAAGGTATTAGAGCTAGAATAAACGGAATACAGCAAGGAATCAAGTAACAAGCTAAAGAATGAATGTATTAGAGCTAGAATAAAAGGAATCAAGCAAGAAACGATGAAACAAGCTAAAGGATGAATGTTAGAAGGTATTAGAGCTAGAATAAACGGAATGCAGCAAGGAATCAAGTAACAAGCTAAAGAATGAATGTTAGAAGTTATTAGAGCTAGAATAAAAGGAATACAGCAAGCAATCAAGTAACAAGCTAAAGAATGAATGTATTAGAGCTAGAATAAAAGGAATCAAGCAAGAAACGATGAAACAAGCTAAAGAATGAATGTTAGAAGGTATTAGAGCTAGAATAAACGGAATACAACAAGGAATCAAGTAACAAGCTAAAGAATGAATGTATTAGAGCTAGAATAAAAGGAATCAAGCAAGAAACGATGAAACAAGCTAAAGAATGAATGTTAGAAGGTATTAGAGCTAGAATAAAAGGAATACAGCAAGGAATCAAGTAACAAGCTAAAGAATGAATTTATTAGAGCTAGAGTAAAAGGAATCAAGCAAGAAACGATTAAACAAGCTAAAGAATGAATGTTAGAAGGTATTAGAGCTAGAATAAAAGGAATACAGCAAGGAATCAAGTAACAAGCTAAAGAATGAATGTATTAGAGCTAGAATAAAAGGAATCAAGCAAGAAACGATGAAACAAGCTAAAGAATGAATGTTAGAAGGTATTAGAGCTAGAATAAAACGGAATACAGCAAGGAATCAAGTAACAAGCTAAAGAATGAATGTATTAGAGCTAGAATAAAAGGAATCAAGCAAGAAACGATGAAACAAGCTAAAGAATGAATGTTAGAAGGTATTAGAGCTAGAATAAAAGGAATACAGCAAGGAATCAAGTAACAAGCTAAAGAATGAATGTATTAGAGCTACAATAAAAGGAATCAAGGAAGAAACGATGAAACAAGCTAAAGAATGAATGTTAGAAGGTATTAGAGCTAGAATAAACGGAATACAGCAAGGAATCAAGTTACAAGCTAAAGAATGAATGTATTAGAGCTAGAATAAAAGGAATCATGCAAGAAACGATGAAACAAGCTAAAGAATGAATGTTAGAAGGTATTAGAGCTAGAATAAAAGGAATACAGCAAGGAATCAAGTAACAAGCTAAAGAATGAATGTATTAGAGCTAGAATAAAAGGAATCAAGCAAGAAACGATGAAACAAGCTAAAGAATGAATGTTAGAAGGTATTAGAGCTAGAATAAAAGGAATACAGCAAGGAATCAAGTAACAAGCTAAAGAATGAATTTATTAGAGCTAGAATAAAAGGAATCAAGCAAGAAACGATGAAACAAGCTAAAGAATGAATGTTAGAAGGTATTAGAGCTAGAATAAAAGGAATACAGCAAGGAATCAAGTAACAAGCTAAAGAATGAATGTATTAGAGCTAGAATAAAAGGAATCAAGCAAGAAACGATGAAACAAGCTAAAGAATGAATGTTAGAAGGTATTAGAGCTAGAATAAACGGAATACAGCAAGGAATCAAGTAACAAGCTAAAGAATGAATGTATTAGAGGTAGAATAAAAGGAATCAAGCAAGAAACGATGAAACAAGCTAAAGAATGAATGTTAGAAGGTATTAGAGCTAGAATAAAAGGAATACAGCAAGGAATCAAGTAACAAGCTAAAGAATGAATGTATTAGAGCTAGAATAAAAGGAATCAAGCAAGAAACGATGAAACAAGCTAAAGAATGAATGTTAGAAGGTATTAGAGCTAGAATAAAAGGAATACACCAAGGAACCAAGTAACAAGCTAAAGAATGAATGTATTAGAGCTAGATTAAAAGGAATCAAGCAAGAAACGATGAAACAAGCTAAAGAACGAATGTTAGAATGTATTAGAGCTAGAATAAAAGGAATACAGCAAGGAACCAAGTAACAAGCTAAAGAATGAATGTATTAGAGCTAGAATAAGAGGAATCAAGCAAGAAACGATGAAAGAAGCTAAAGAATGAATGTTAGAAGGTATTAGAGCTAGAATAAAAGGAATACAGCAAGGAATCAACTAACAAGCTAAAGAATGAATGTATTAGAGCTAGAATAAAAGGAATCAAGCAAGAAACGATGAAACAAGCTAAAGAATGAATGTGAGAAGGTATTAGAGCTAGAATAAAAGGAATACAGCAAGGAATCAAGTAACAAGCTACAGAATGAATGTATTAGAGCTAGAATAAAAGGAATCAAGCAAGAAACGATGAAACAAGCGAAAGAATGAATGTTAGAAGTTATTAGAGCTAGAATAAACGGAATACAGCAAGGAATCAAGTAACAAGCTAAAGAATGAATGTATTAGAGGTAGAATAAAAGGAATCAAGCAAGAAACGATGAAACAAGCTAAAGAATGAATGTTAGAAGGTATTAGAGCTAGAATAAACGGAATACAGCAAGGAATCAAGTAACAAGCTAAAGAATGAATGTTAGAAGTTATTAGAGCTAGAATAAAAGGAATACAGCAAGCAATCAAGTAACAAGCTAAAGAATGAATATATTAGAGCTAGAAAAAAAGGAATCAAGCAAGAAACGATAAAACAAGCTAAAGAATGAATGTTAGAAGGTATTATAGCTAGAATAAACGGAATACAGCAAGGAATCAAGTAACAAGCTAAAGAATGAATGTATTAGAGCTAGAATAAAAGGAATCAAGCAAGAAACGATGAAACAAGCTAAAGAATGAATGTTAGAAGGTATTAGAGCTAGAATAAAAGGAATACAGCAAGGAATCAAGTAACAAGCTAAAGAATGAATTTATTAGAGCTAGAATAAAAGGAATCAAGCAAGAAACGATGAAACAAGCTAAAGAATGAATGTTAGAAGGTATTAGAGCTAGAATAAAAAGAATACAGCAAGGAATCAAGTAACAAGCTAAAGAATGAATGTATTAGAGCTAGAATAAAAGGAATCAAGCAAGAAACGATGAAACAAGCTAAAGAATGAAAGTTAGAAGGTATTAGAGCTAGAATAAACGGAATACAGCAAGGAATCAAGTAACAAGCTAAAGAATGAATGTTAGAAGTTATTAGAGCTAGAATAAAAGGAATACAGCAAGCAATCAAGTAACAAGCTAAAGAATGAATGTATTAGAGCTAGAATAAAAGGAATCAAGCAAGAAACGATGAAACAAGCTAAAGAATGAATGTTAGAAGGTATTAGAGCTAGAATAAACGGAATACAGCAAGGAATCAAGTAACAAGCTAAAGAATGAATGTATTAGAGCTAGAATAAAAGGAATCAAGCAAGAAACGATGAAACAAGCTAAAGAATGAATGTTAGAAGGTATTAGAGCTAGAATAAAAGGAATACAGCAAGGAATCAAGTAACAAGCTAAAGAATGAATTTATTAGAGCTAGAATAAAAGGAATCAAGCAAGAAACGATGAAACAAGCTAAAGAATGAATGTTAGAAGGTATTAGAGCTAGAATAAACGGAATACAGCAAGGAATCAAGTAACAAGCTAAAGAATGAATGTATTAGAGCTACAATAAAAGGAATCAAGCAAGAAACGATGAAACAAGCTAAAGAATGAATGTGAGAAGGTATTAGAGCTAGAATAAACGGAATACAGCAAGGAATCAAGTAACAAGCTAAAGAATGAATGTATTAGAGCTAGAATAAAAGGAATCAAGCAAGAAACGATGAAACAAGCTAAAGAATGAATGTGAGAAGGTATTAGAGCTAGAATAAAAGGAATACAGCAAGGAATCAAGTAACAAGCTAAAGAATGAATGTATTAGAGCTAGAATAAAAGGAATCAAGCAAGAAACGATGAAACAAGCTAAAGAATGAATGTGAGAAGGTATTAGAGCTAGAATAAAAGGAATACAGCAAGGAATCAAGTAACAAGCTAAAGAATGAATGTATTAGAGCTAGAATAAAAGGAATCAAGCAAGAAACGATGAAACAAGCTAAAGAATGAATGTTAGAAGGTATTAGAGCTAGAATAAAAGGAATACAGCAAGGAATCAAGTAACAAGCTAAAGAATGAATGTATTAGAGCTAGAATAAAAGGAATCAAGCAAGAAACGATGAAACAAGCTAAAGAATGAATGTTAGAAGGTATTAGAGCTAGAATAAACGGAATACAACAAGGAATCAAGTAACAAGCTAAAGAATGAATGTTAGAAGTTATTAGAGCTAGAATAAAAGGAATACAGCAAGCAATCAAGTAACAAGCTAAAGAATGAATGTTAGAAGTTATTAGAGCTAGAATAAAAGGAATAGAGCAAGGAATCAAGTAACAAGCTAAAGAATGAATGTATTAGAGCTAGAATAAAAGGAATCAAGCAAGAAACGATGAAACAAGCTAAAGAATGAATGTTAGAAGGTATTAGAGCTAGAATAAACGGAATACAGCAAGGAATCAAGTAACAAGCTAAAGAATGAATGTATTAGAGGTAGAATAAAAGGAATCAAGCAAGAAACGATGAACCAAGCTAAAGAATGAATGTTAGAAGGTATTAGAGCTAGAATAAAAAGAATACAGCAAGGAATCAAGTAACAAGCTAAAGAATGAATGTATTAGAGCTAGAATAAAAGGAATCAAGCAAGAAACGATGAAACAAGCTAAAGAATGAATGTGAGAAGGTATTAGAGCTAGAATAAAAGGAATACAGCAAGGAATCAAGTAACAAGCTAAAGAATGAATGTATTAGAGCTAGAATAAAAGGAATCAAGCAGGAAACGATGAAACAAGCTAAAGAATGAATGTGAGAAGGTATTAGAGCTAGAATAAAAGGAATACAGCAAGGAATCAAGTAACAAGCTAAAGAATGAATGTATTAGAGCTAGAATAAAAGGAATCAAGCAAGAAACGATGAAACAAGCTAAAGAATGAATGTTAGAAGGTATTAGAGCTAGAATAAACGGAATACAGCAAGGAATCAAGTAACAAGCTAAAGAATGAATGTATTAGAGCTAGAATAAAAGGAATCAAGCAAGAAACGATGAAACAAGCTAAAGGATGAATGTTAGAAGGTATTAGAGCTAGAATAAACGGAATGCAGCAAGGAATCAAGTAACAAGCTAAAGAATGAATGTTAGAAGTTATTAGAGCTAGAATAAAAGGAATACAGCAAGCAATCAAGTAACAAGCTAAAGAATGAATGTATTAGAGCTAGAATAAAAGGAATCAAGCAAGAAACGATGAAACAAGCTAAAGAATGAATGTTAGAAGGTATTAGAGCTAGAATAAACGGAATACAACAAGGAATCAAGTAACAAGCTAAAGAATGAATGTATTAGAGCTAGAATAAAAGGAATCAAGCAAGAAACGATGAAACAAGCTAAAGAATGAATGTTAGAAGGTATTAGAGCTAGAATAAAAGGAATACAGCAAGGAATCAAGTAACAAGCTAAAGAATGAATTTATTAGAGCTAGAGTAAAAGGAATCAAGCAAGAAACGATGAAACAAGCTAAAGAATGAATGTTAGAAGGTATTAGAGCTAGAATAAACGGAATACAGCAAGGAATCAAGTAACAAGCTAAAGAATGAATGTATTAGAGCTACAATAAAAGGAATCAAGCAAGAAACGATGAAACAAGCTAAAGAATGAATGTGAGAAGGTATTAGAGCTAGAATAAATGGAATACAGCAAGCAATCAAGTAACAAGCTAAAGAATGAATGTATTAGAGCTAGAATAAAAGGAATCAAGCAAGAAACGATGAAACAAGCTAAAGAATGAATGTTAGAAGGTATTAGAGCTAGAATAAAAGGAATACAGCAAGGAATCAAGTAACAAGCTAAAGAATGAATGTATTAGAGCTAGAATAAAAGGAATCAAGCAAGAAACGATGAAACAAGCTAAAGAATGAATGTTAGAAGGTATTAGAGCTAGAATAAACGGAATACAGCAAGGAATCAAGTAACAAGCTAAAGAATGAATCTATTAGAGGTAGAATAAAAGGAATCAAGCAAGAAACGATGAAAGAAGCTAAAGAATGAATGTTAGAAGGTATTAGAGCTAGAATAAAAGGAATACAGCAAGGAATCAAGTAACAAGCTAAATAATGAATGTATTAGAGCTAGAATAAAAGGAATCAAGCAAGAAACGATGAAACAAGCTAAAGAATGAATGTTAGAAGGTATTAGAGCTAGAATAAAAAGAATACAGCAAGGAATCAAGTAAAAAGCTAAAGAATGAATGTATTAGAGCTAGAATAAAAGGAATCAAGCAAGAAACGATTAAACAAGCTAAAGAATGAATATATTAGAGCTAGAATAAAAGGAATCAAGCAAGAAACGATGAAACAAGCTAAAGAATGAATGTTAGAAGGTATTAGAGCTAGAATAAAAGGAATACAGCAAGGAATCAAGTAACAAGCTAAAGAATGAATGTATTAGAGCTAGAATAAAAGGAATCAAGCAAGAAACGATGAAACAAGCTAAAGAATGAATGTTAGAAGGTATTAGAGCTAGAATAAACGGAATACAGCAAGGAATCAAGTAACAAGCTAAAGAATGAATGTATTAGAGCTAGAATAAAAGGAATCAAGCAAGAAACGATGAAACAAGCTAAAGAATGAATGTGAGAAGGTATTAGAGCTAGAATAAAAGGAATACAGCAAGGAATCAAGTAACAAGCTAAAGAATGAATGTATTAGAGCTAGAATAAAAGGAATCAAGCAAGAAACGATGAAACAAGCTAAAGAATGAATGTGAGAAGGTATTAGAGCTAGAATAAAAGGAATACAGCAAGGAATCAAGTAACAAGCTAAAGAATGAATGTATTAGAGCTAGAATAAAAGGAATCAAGCAAGAAACGATGAAACAAGCTAAAGAATGAATGTTAGAAGGTATTAGAGCTAGAATAAAAGGAATACAGCAAGGAATCAAGTAACAAGCTAAAGAATGAATGTATTAGAGCTAGAATAAAAGGAATCAAGCAAGAAACGATGAAACAAGCTAAAGAATGAATGTTAGAAGGTATTAGAGCTAGAATAAACGGAATACAACAAGGAATCAAGTAACAAGCTAAAGAATGAATGTTAGAAGTTATTAGAGCTAGAATAAAAGGAATACAGCAAGCAATCAAGTAACAAGCTAAAGAATGAATGTTAGAAGTTATTAGAGCTAGAATAAAAGGAATAGAGCAAGGAATCAAGTAACAAGCTAAAGAATGAATGTATTAGAGCTAGAATAAAAGGAATCAAGCAAGAAACGATGAAACAAGCTAAAGAATGAATGTTAGAAGGTATTAGAGCTAGAATAAACGGAATACAGCAAGGAATCAAGTAACAAGCTAAAGAATGAATGTATTAGAGGTAGAATAAAAGGAATCAAGCAAGAAACGATGAACCAAGCTAAAGAATGAATGTTAGAAGGTATTAGAGCTAGAATAAAAAGAATACAGCAAGGAATCAAGTAACAAGCTAAAGAATGAATGTATTAGAGCTAGAATAAAAGGAATCAAGCAAGAAACGATGAAACAAGCTAAAGAATGAATGTGAGAAGGTATTAGAGCTAGAATAAAAGGAATACAGCAAGGAATCAAGTAACAAGCTAAAGAATGAATGTATTAGAGCTAGAATAAAAGGAATCAAGCAGGAAACGATGAAACAAGCTAAAGAATGAATGTGAGAAGGTATTAGAGCTAGAATAAAAGGAATACAGCAAGGAATCAAGTAACAAGCTAAAGAATGAATGTATTAGAGCTAGAATAAAAGGAATCAAGCAAGAAACGATGAAACAAGCTAAAGAATGAATGTTAGAAGGTATTAGAGCTAGAATAAACGGAATACAGCAAGGAATCAAGTAACAAGCTAAAGAATGAATGTATTAGAGCTAGAATAAAAGGAATCAAGCAAGAAACGATGAAACAAGCTAAAGGATGAATGTTAGAAGGTATTAGAGCTAGAATAAACGGAATGCAGCAAGGAATCAAGTAACAAGCTAAAGAATGAATGTTAGAAGTTATTAGAGCTAGAATAAAAGGAATACAGCAAGCAATCAAGTAACAAGCTAAAGAATGAATGTATTAGAGCTAGAATAAAAGGAATCAAGCAAGAAACGATGAAACAAGCTAAAGAATGAATGTTAGAAGGTATTAGAGCTAGAATAAACGGAATACAACAAGGAATCAAGTAACAAGCTAAAGAATGAATGTATTAGAGCTAGAATAAAAGGAATCAAGCAAGAAACGATGAAACAAGCTAAAGAATGAATGTTAGAAGGTATTAGAGCTAGAATAAAAGGAATACAGCAAGGAATCAAGTAACAAGCTAAAGAATGAATTTATTAGAGCTAGAGTAAAAGGAATCAAGCAAGAAACGATGAAACAAGCTAAAGAATGAATGTTAGAAGGTATTAGAGCTAGAATAAACGGAATACAGCAAGGAATCAAGTAACAAGCTAAAGAATGAATGTATTAGAGCTACAATAAAAGGAATCAAGCAAGAAACGATGAAACAAGCTAAAGAATGAATGTGAGAAGGTATTAGAGCTAGAATAAATGGAATACAGCAAGCAATCAAGTAACAAGCTAAAGAATGAATGTATTAGAGCTAGAATAAAAGGAATCAAGCAAGAAACGATGAAACAAGCTAAAGAATGAATGTTAGAAGGTATTAGAGCTAGAATAAAAGGAATACAGCAAGGAATCAAGTAACAAGCTAAAGAATGAATGTATTAGAGCTAGAATAAAAGGAATCAAGCAAGAAACGATGAAACAAGCTAAAGAATGAATGTTAGAAGGTATTAGAGCTAGAATAAACGGAATACAGCAAGGAATCAAGTAACAAGCTAAAGAATGAATCTATTAGAGGTAGAATAAAAGGAATCAAGCAAGAAACGATGAAAGAAGCTAAAGAATGAATGTTAGAAGGTATTAGAGCTAGAATAAAAGGAATACAGCAAGGAATCAAGTAACAAGCTAAATAATGAATGTATTAGAGCTAGAATAAAAGGAATCAAGCAAGAAACGATGAAACAAGCTAAAGAATGAATGTTAGAAGGTATTAGAGCTAGAATAAAAAGAATACAGCAAGGAATCAAGTAAAAAGCTAAAGAATGAATGTATTAGAGCTAGAATAAAAGGAATCAAGCAAGAAACGATTAAACAAGCTAAAGAATGAATATATTAGAGCTAGAATAAAAGGAATCAAGCAAGAAACGATGAAACAAGCTAAAGAATGAATGTTAGAAGGTATTAGAGCTAGAATAAAAGGAATACAGCAAGGAATCAAGTAACAAGCTAAAGAATGAATGTATTAGAGCTAGAATAAAAGGAATCAAGCAAGAAACGATGAAACAAGCTAAAGAATGAATGTTAGAAGGTATTAGAGCTAGAATAAACGGAATACAGCAAGGAATCAAGTAACAAGCTAAAGAATGAATGTATTAGAGCTAGAATAAAAGGAATCAAGCAAGAACGATGAAACAAGCTAAAGAATGAATGTTAGAAGGTATTAGAGCTAGAATAAAAGGAATACAGCAAGGAATCAAGTAACAAGCTAAAGAATGAATGTATTAGAGCTAGAATAAAAGGAATCATGCAAGAAATGATGAAACAAGCTAAAGAATGAATGTTAGAAGGTATTAGAGCTAGAATAAAAGGAATACAGCAAGGAATCAAGTAACAAGCTAAAGAATGAATGTATTAGAGCTACAATAAAAGGAATCAAGCAAGAAACGATGAAACAAGCTAAAGAATGAATGTGAGAAGGTATTAGAGCTAGAATAAACGGAATACAGCAAGGAATCAAGTAACAAGCTAAAGAATGAATGTATTAGAGCTAGAATAAAAGGAATCAAGCAAGAAACGATGAAACAAGCTAAAGAATGAATGTTAGAAGGTATTAGAGCTAGAATAAAAGGAATACAGCAAGGAATCAAGTAACAAGCTAAATAATGAATGTATTAGAGCTAGAATAAAAGGGAATCAAGCAAGAAACGATGAAACAAGCTAAAGAATGAATGTTAGAAGGTATTAGAGCTAGAATAAAAGAAATACAGCAAGGAATCAAGTAACAAGCTAAAGAATGAATGTATTAGAGCTAGAATAAAAGGAATCAAGCAAGAAACGATGAAACAAGCTAAAGAATGAATGTTAGAAGGTATTAGAGCTAGAATAAAAGGAATACAGCAAAGGAATCAAGTAACAAGCTAAAGAATGAATGTATTAGAGCTAGAATAAAAGGAATCAAGCAAGAAACGATGAAACAAGCTAAAGAATGAATGTTAGAAGGTATTAGAGCTAGAATAAAAGGAATACAGCAAGGAATCAAGTAACAAGCTAAAGAATGAATGTATTAGAGGTAGAATAAAAGGAATCAAGCAAGAAACGATGAAACAAGCTAAAGAATGAATGTTAGAAGGTATTAGAGCTAGAATAAAAGGAATACAGCAAGGAATCAAGTAACAAGCTAAAGAAATGAATGTATTAGAGCTAGAATAAAAGGAATCAAGCAAGAAACGATGAAACAAGCTAAAGAATGAATGTTAGAAGGTATTAGAGCTAGAATAAAAGGAATACAGCAAGGAACCAAGTAACAAGCTAAAGAATGAATGTATTAGAGCTAGAATAAAAGGAATCAAGCAAGAAACGATGAAACAAGCTAAAGAATGAATGTTAGAAGGTATTAGAGCTAGAATAAAAGGAATACAGCAAGGAATCAAGTACAAGCTAAAGAATGAATGTATTAGAGCTAGAATAAAAGGAATCAAGCAAGAAACGATGAAACAAGCTAAAGAATGAATGTTAGAAGGTATTAGAGCTAGAATAAAAAGAATACAGCAAGGAATCAAGTAAAAAGCTAAAGAATGAATGTATTAGAGCTAGAATAAAAGGAATCAAGCAAGAAACGATGAAACAAGCTAAAGAATGAATGTGAGAAGGTATTAGTGCTAGAATAAAAGGAATACAGCAAGCAATCAAGTAACAAGCTAAAGAACGAATGTATTAGAACTAGAATAAAAGGAATCAAGCAAGAAACGATGAAACAAGCTAAAGAATGAATGTGAGAAGGTATTAGAGCTAGAATAAACGGAATACAGCAAGGAATCAAGTAACAAGCTAAAGAATGAATGTATTAGAGCTAGAATAAAAGGAATCAAGCAAGAAACGATGAAACAAGCTAAAGAATGAATGTTAGAAGGTATTAGAGCTAGAATAAAAGGAATACAGCAAGGAATCAAGTAACAAGCTAAAGAATGAATTTATTAGAGCTAGAATAAAAGGAATCAAGCAAGAAACGATGAAACAAGCTAAAGAATGAATGTTAGAAGGTATTAGAGCTAGAATAAAAGGAATACAGCAAGGAACCAAGTAACAAGCTAAAGAATGAATGTATTAGAGCTAGAATAAAAGGAATCAAGCAAGAAACGATGAAACAAGCTAAAGAATGAATGTTAGAAGGTATTAGAGCTAGAATAAAAGGAATACAGCAAGGAATCAAGTACAAGCTAAAGAATGAATGTATTAGAGCTAGAATAAAAGGAATCAAGCAAGAAACGATGAAACAAGCTAAAGAATGAATGTTAGAAGGTATTAGAGCTAGAATAAAAAGAATACAGCAAGGAATCAAGTAAAAAGCTAAAGAATGAATGTATTAGAGCTAGAATAAAAGGAATCAAGCAAGAAACGATGAAACAAGCTAAAGAATGAATGTGAGAAGGTATTAGAGCTAGAATAAAAGGAATACAGCAAGCAATCAAGTAACAAGCTAAAGAATGAATGTATTAGAGCTAGAATAAAAGGAATCAAGCAAGAAACGATGAAACAAGCTAAAGAATGAATGTGAGAAGGTATTAGAGCTAGAATAAAAGGAATACAGCAAGGAATCAAGTAACAAGCTAAAGAATGAATGTATTAGAGCTAGAATAAAAGGAATCAAGCAAGAAACGATGAAACAAGCTAAAGAATGAATGTTAGAAGGTATTAGAGCTAGAATAAACGGAATACAGCAAGGAATCAAGTAACAAGCTAATGAATGAATGTATTAGAGCTAGAATAAAAGGAATCAAGCAAGAAACGATGAAACAAGCTAAAGAATGAATGTTAGAAGGTATTAGAGCTAGAATAAAAGGAATACAGCAAGGAACCAAGTAACAAGCTAAAGAATGAATGTATTAGAGCTAGAATAAAAGGAATCAAGCAAGAAACGATGAAACAAGCTAAAGAATGAATGTTAGAAGGTATTAGAGCTAGAATAAAAGGAATACAGCAAGGAATCAAGTAACAAGCTAAAGAATGAATGTATTAGAGCTAGAATAAAAGGAATCAAGCAAGAAACGATGAAACAAGCTAAAGAATGAATGTGAGAAGGTATTAGAGCTAGAATAAAAAGAATACAGCAAGGAATCAAGTAAAAAGCTAAAGAATGAATGTATTAGAGCTAGAATAAAAGGAATCAAGAAAGAACGATGAAACAAGCTAAAGAATGAATGTGAGAAGGTATTAGAGCTAGAATAAAAGGAATACAGCAAGCAATCAAGTAACAAGCTAAAGAATGAATGTATTAGAGCTAGAATAAAAGGAATCAAGCAAGAAACGATGAAACAAGCTAAAGAATGAATGTGAGAAGGTATTAGAGCTAGAATAAAAGGAATACAGCAAGGAATCAAGTAACAAGCTAAAGAATGAATGTATTAGAGCTAGAATAAAAGGAATCAAGCAAGAAACGATGAAACAAGCTAAAGAATGAATGTTAGAAGGTATTAGAGCTAGAATAAACGGAATACAGCAAGGAATCAAGTAACAAGCTAATGAATGAATGTATTAGAGCTAGAATAAAAGGAATCAAGCAAGAAACGATGAAACAAGCTAAAGAATGAATGTTAGAAGGTATTAGAGCTAGAATAAAAGGAATACAGCAAGGAATCAAGTAACAAGCTAAAGAATGAATGTATTAGAGCTAGAATAAAAGGAATCAAGCAAGAAATGATGAAACAAGCTAAAGAATGAATGTTAGAAGGTATTAGAGCTAGAATAAAAGGAATACAGCAAGGAATCAAGTAACAAGCTAAAGAATGAATGTATTAGAGCTAGAATAAAAGGAATCAAGCAAGAAACGATGAAACAAGCTAAAGAATGAATGTTAGAAGGTATTAGAGCTAGAATAAACGGAATACAGCAAGGAATCAAGTAACAAGCTAAAGAATGAATGTATTAGAGCTAGAATAAAAGGAATCAAGCAAGAAACGATGAAACAAGCTAAAGAATGAATGTTAGAAGGTATTAGAGCTAGAATAAACGGAATACAGCAAGGAATCAAGTAACAAGCTAAAGAATGAATGTTAGAAGTTATTAGAGCTAGAATAAAAGGAATACAGCAAGGAATCAAGTAACAAGCTAAAGAATGAATGTATTAGAGCTAGAATAAAAGGAATCAAGCAAGAAACGATGAAACAAGCTAAAGAATGAATGTTAGAAGGTATTAGAGCTAGAATAAACGGAATACAGCAAGGAATCAAGTAACAAGCTAAAGAATGAATGTATTAGAGCTAGAATAAAAGGAATCAAGCAAGAAACGATGAAACAAGCTAAAGAATGAATGTTAGAAGGTATTAGAGCAGAATAAACGGAATACAGCAAGGAATCAAGTAACAAGCTAATGAATGAATGTATTAGAGCTAGAATAAAAGGAATCAAGCAAGAAACGATGAAACAAGCTAAAGAATGAATGTTAGAAGGTATTAGAGCTAGAATAAAAGGAATACAGCAAGGAATCAAGTAACAAGCTAAAGAATGAATGTATTAGAGCTAGAATAAAAGGAATCAAGCAAGAAATGATGAAACAAGCTAAAGAATGAATGTTAGAAGGTATTAGAGCTAGAATAAAAGGAATACAGCAAGGAATCAAGTAACAAGCTAAAGAATGAATGTATTAGAGCTAGAATAAAAGGAATCAAGCAAGAAACGATGAAACAAGCTAAAGAATGAATGTTAGAAGGTATTAGAGCTAGAATAAAAGGAATACAGCAAGGAATCAAGTAACAAGCTAAAGAATGAATGTATTAGAGCTAGAATAAAAGGAATCAAGCAAGAAACGATGAAACAAGCTAAAGAATGAATGTTAGAAGGTATTAGAGCTAGAATAAACGGAATACAGCAAGGAATCAAGTAACAAGCTAAAGAATGAATGTTAGAAGTTATTAGAGCTAGAATAAAAGGAATACAGCAAGGAATCAAGTAAGAAGCTAAAGAATGAATGTATTAGAGCTAGAATAAAAGGAATCAAGCAAGAAACAATGAAACAAGCTAAAGAATGAATGTTAGAAGGTATTAGAGCTAGAATAAACGGAATACAGCAAGGAATCAAGTAACAAGCTAAAGAATGAATGTATTAGAGCTAGAATAAAAGGAATCAAGCAAGAAACGATGAAACAAGCTAAAGAATGAATGTTAGAAGGTATTAGAGCTAGAATAAAAGGAATACAGCAAGGAATCAAGTAACAAGCTAAAGAATGAATGTATTAGAGCTAGAATAAAAAGGAATCAAGCAAGAAACGATGAAACAAGCTAAAGAATGAATGTTAGAAGGTATTAGAGCTAGAATAAAAGAAATACAGCAAGGAATCAAGTAACAAGCTAAAGAATGAATGTATTAGAGCTAGAATAAAAGGAATCAAGCAAGAAACGATGAAACAAGCTAAAGAATGCATGTTAGAAGGTATTAGAGCTAGAATAAAAGGAATACAGCAAGGAATCAAGTAACAAGCTAAAGAATGAATGTATTAGAGCTAGAATAAAAAGGAATCAAGCAAGAAACGATGAAACAAGCTAAAGAATGAATGTTAGAAGGTATTAGAGCTAGAATAAAAGTAATACAGCAAGGAATCAAGTAACAAGCTAAAGAATGAATGTATTAGAGCTAGAATAAAAGGAATCAAGCAAGAAATGATGAAAACAAGCTAAAGAATGAATGTTAGAAGGTATTAGAGCTAGAATAAAAGGAATACAGCAAGGAATCAAGTAACAAGCTAAAGAATGAATGTATTAGAGCTAGAATAAAAGGAATCAAGCAAGAAACGATGAAACAAGCTAAAGAATGAATGTTAGAAGGTATTAGAGCTAGAATAAAAGGAATACAGCAAGGAATCAAGTAACAAGCTAAAGAATGAATGTATTAGAGCTAGAATAAAAGGAATCAAGCAAGAAACGATGAAACAAGCTAAAGAATGAATGTGAGAAGGTATTAGAGCTAGAATAAAAGAATACAGCAAGGAATCAAGTTAAAAGCTAAAGAATGAATGTATTAGAGCTAGAAGAAAAGGAATCAAGCAAGAAACGATGAAACAAGCTAAAGAATGAATGTTAGAAGGTATTAGAGCTAGAATAAAAGGAATACAGCAAGGAATCAAGTAAACAAGCTAAAGAATGAATGTATTAGAGCTAGAATAAAAGGAATCAAGCAAGAAACGATGAAACAAGCTAAAGAATGAATGTTAGAAGGTATTAGAGCTAGAATAAAAAGAATACAGCAAGGAATCAAGTAAAAAGCTAAAGAATGAATGTGTTAGAGCTAGAATAAAAGGAATCAAGCAAGAAACGATGAAACAAGCTAAAGAATGAATGTGAGAAGGTATTAGAGCTAGAATAAAAGGAATACAGCAAGGAATCAAGTAACAAGCTAAAGAATGAATGTATTAGAGCTAGAAGAAAAGGAATCAAGCAAGAAACGATGAAACAAGCTAAAGAATGAATGTTAGAAGGTATTAGAGCTAGAATAAAAGGAATACAGCAGGAATCAAGTAACAAGCTAAAGAATGAATGTATTAGAGCTAGAATAAAAGGAATCAAGCAAGAAACGATGAAACAAGCTAAAGAATGAATGTTAGAAGGTATTAGAGCTAGAATAAACGGAATACAGCAAGGAATCAAGTAACAAGCTAAAGAATGAATGTATTAGAGCTAGAATAAAAGGATTCAAGCAAGAAACGATGAAACAAGCTAAAGAATGAATGTTAGAAGGTATTAGAGCTAGAATAAAGGAATACAGCAAGGAATCAAGTAACAAGCTAAAGAATGAATGTATTAGAGCTAGAATAAAAGGAATCAAGCAAGAAATGATGAAACAAGCTAAAGAATGAATGTTAGAAGGTATTAGAGCTAGAATAAAAGGAATACAGGAAGGAATCAAGTAACAAGCTAAAGAATGAATGTATTAGAGCTAGAATAAAAGGAATCAAGCAAGAAACGATAAAACAAGCTAAAGAATGAATGTTAGAAGGTATTAGAGCTAGAATAAACGGAATACAGCAAGGAATCAAGTAACAAGCTAAGAATGAATGTATTAGAGCTAGAATAAAAGGAATCAAGCAAGAAACGATGAAACAAGCTAAAGAATGAATGTTAGAAGGTATTAGAGCTAGAATAAACGGAATACAGCAAGGAATCAAGTAACAAGCTAAAGAATGAATGTTAGAAGTTATTAGATCTAGAATAAAAGGAATACAGCAAGGAATCAAGTAACAAGCTAAAGAATGAATGTATTAGAGCTAGAATAAAAGGAATCAAGCAAGAAACGATGAAACAAGCTAAAGAATGAATGTTAGAAGGTATTAGAGCTAGAATAAACGGAATACAGCAAGGAATCAAGTAAGAAGCTAAAGAATTAATGTATTAGAGCTAGAATAAAAGGAATCAAGCAAGAAACGATGAAACAAGCTAAAGAATGAATGTTAGAAGGTATTAGAGCTAGAATAAACGGAATACAGCAAGGAATCAAGTAACAAGCTAAAGAATGAATGTATTAGAGCTACAATAAAGGAATCGAGCAAGAAACGATGAAACAAGCTAAAGAATGAATGTTAGAAGGTATTAGAGCTAGAATAAACGGAATACAGCAAGGAATCAAGTAACAAGCTAAAGAATGAATGTATTAGAGCTAGAATAAAAGGAATCAAGCAAGAAAACGATGAAACAAGCTAAAGAATGAATGTTAGAAGGTATTAGAGCTAGAATAAAAGGAATACAGCAAGGAATCAAGTAACAAGCTAAGGAATGAATGTATTAGAGCTAGAATAAAAGGAATCAAGCAAGAAACGATGAAACAAGCTAAAGAATGAATGTTAGAAGGTATTAGAGCTAGAATAAAAAGGAATACAGCAAGGAATCAAGTAACAAGCTAAAGAATGAATGTATTAGAGCTAGAATAAAAGGAATCAAGCAAGAAACGATGAAACAAGCTAAAGAATGAATGTTAGAAGGTATTAGAGCTAGAATAAAAGGAATACAGCAAGGAATCAAGTAACAAGCTAAAGAATGAATGTATTAGAGCTAGAATAAAAGGAATCAAGCAAGAAACGATGAAACAAGCTAAAGAATGAATGTTAGAAGGTATTAGAGCTAGAATAAAAGGAATACAGCAAGGAATCAAGTAACAAGCTAAAGAATGAATGTATTAGAGCTAGAATAAAAGGAATCAAGCAAGAAACGATGAAACAAGCTAAGAATGAATGTTAGAAGGTATTAGAGCTAGAATAAAAGGAATACAGCAAGGAATCAAGTAACAAGCTAAAGAATGAATGTATTAGAGCTAGAATAAAAGGAATCAAGCAAGAAACGATGAAACAAGCTAAAGAATGAATGTTAGAAGGTATTAGAGCTAGAATAAAAGGAATACAGCAAGGAATGAAGTAACAAGCTAAAGAATGAACGTATTAGAGCTAGAATAAAAGGAATCAAGCAAGAAACGATGAAACAAGCTAAAGAATGAATGTTAGAAGGTATTAGAGCTAGAATAAAAGGAATACAGCAAGGAATGAAGTAACAAGCTAAAGAATGAATGTATTAGAGGTAGAATAAAAGGAATCAAGCAAGAAACGATGAAACAAGCTAAAGAATGAATGTTAGAAGGTATTAGAGCTAGAATAAAAGGAATACAGCAAGGAATCAAGTAACAAGCTAAAGAATGAATGTATTAGAGCTAGAATAAAAGGAATCAAGCAAGAAACGATGAAAACAAGCTAAAGAATGAATGTGAGAAGGTATTAGAGCTAGAATAAAAGGAATACAGCAAGGAATCAAGTAACAAGCTAAAGAATGAATGTATTAGAGCTAGAAGAAAAGGAATCAAGCAAGAAACGATGAAACAAGCTAAAGAATGAATGTTAGAAGGTATTAGAGCTAGAATAAAAGGAATACAGCAAGGAATCAAGTAACAAGCTAAAGAATGAATGTATTAGAGCTAGAATAAAAGGAATCAAGCAAGAAACGATGAAACAAGCTAAAGAATGAATGTGAGAAGGTATTAGAGCTAGAATAAAAGGAATACAGCAAGGAATCAAGTAACAAGCTAAAGAATGAATGTATTAGAGCTAGAAGAAAAGGAATCAAGCAAGAAACGATGAAACAAGCTAAAGAATGAATGTTAGAAGGTATTAGAGCTAGAATAAAAGGAATACAGCAAGGAATCAAGTAACAAGCTAAAGAATGAATGTATTAGAGCTAGAATAAAAGGAATCAAGCAAGAAAACGATGAAACAAGCTAAAGAATGAATGTTAGAAGGTATTAGAGCTAGAATAAACGGAATACAGCAAGGAATCAAGTAACAAGCTAAAGAATGAATGTATTAGAGCTAGAATAAAAGGAATTAAGCAAGAAACGATGAAACAAGCTAAAGAATGAATGTTAGAAGGTATTAGAGCTAGAATAAAAGGAATACAGCAAGGAATCAAGTAACAAGCTAAAGAATGAATGTATTAGAGCTACAATAAAAGGAATCAAGCAAGAAACGATGAAACAAGCTAAAGAATGAATGTTAGAAGGTATTAGAGCCTAGAATAAACGGAATACAGCAAGGAATCAAGTAACAAGCTAAAGAATGAATGTATTAGAGCTAGAATAAAAGGAATCAAGCAAGAAACGATGAAACAAGCTAAAGAATGAATGTTAGAAGGTATTAGAGTTAGAATAAACGGAATACAGCAAGGAATCAAGTAACAAGCTAAAGAATGAATGTTAGAAGTTATTAGATCTAGAATAAAAAGAATACAGCAAGGAATCAAGTAACAAGCTATAGAATGAATGTATTAGAGCTAGAATAAAAAGGAATCAAGCAAGAAACGATGAAACAAGCTAAAGAATGAATGTTAGAAGGTATTAGAGCTAGAATAAATGGAATACAGCAAGGAATCAAGTAAGAAGCTAAAGAATTAATGTATTAGAGCTAGAATAAAAGGAATCAAGCAAGAAACGATGAAACAAGCTAAAGAATGAATGTTAGAAGGTATTAGAGCTAGAATAAAAGGAATACAGCAAGGAATCAAGTAACAAGCTAAAGAATGAATGTATTAGAGCTAGAATAAAAGGAATCAAGCAAGAAACGATGAAACAAGCTAAAGAATGAATGTTAGAAGGTATTAGAGCTAGAATAAAAGGAATACAGCAAGGAATCAAGTAACAAGCTAAAGAATGAATGTATTAGAGCTAGAATAAAAGGAATCAAGCAAGAAACGATGAAACAAGCTAAAGAATGAATGTTAGAAGGTATTAGAGCTAGAATAAAAGGAATACAGCAAGGAATCAAGTAACAAGCTAAAGAATGAATGTATTAGAGCTAGAATAAAAGGAATCAAGCAAGAAACGATGAAACAAGCTAAAGAATGAATGTTAGAAGGTATTAGAGCTAGAATAAAAGGAATACAGCAAGGAATCAAGTAACAAGCTAAAGAATGAATGTATTAGAGCTAGAATAAAAGGAATCAAGCAAGAAACGATGAAACAAGCTAAAGAATGAATGTTAGAAGGTATTAGAGCTAGAATAAAAGGAATACAGCAAGGAATCAAGTAACAAGCTAAAGAATGAATGTATTAGAGCTAGAATAAAAGGAATCAAGCAAGAACGATGAAACAAGCTAAAGAATGAATGTTAGAAGGTATTAGAGCTAGAATAAAAGGAATACAGCAAGGAATCAAGAAACAAGCTAAAGAATGAATGTATTAGAGCTAGAATAAAAGGAATCAAGCAAGAAACGATGAAACAAGCTAAAGAATGAATGTTAGAAGTATTAGAGCTAGAATAAAAGGAATATAGCAAGGAATCAAGTAACAAGCTAAAGAATGAATGTATTAGAGTTAGAATAAAAGGAATCAAGCAAGAAACGATGAAACAAGCTAAGAATGAATGTTAGAAGGTATTAGAGCTAGAATAAAAGGATACAGCAAGGAATCAAGTAACAAGCTAAAGAATGAATGTATTAGAGCTAGAATAAAAGGAATCAAGCAAGAAACGATGAAACAAGCTAAAGAATGAATGTTAGAAGGTATTAGAGCTAGAATAAAAGGAATACAGCAAGGAATCAAGTAACAAGCTAAAGAATGAATGGTATTAGAGCTAGAATAAAAGGAATCAAGCAAGAAACGATGAAACAAGCTAAAGAATGAATGTTAGAAGGTATTAGAGCTAGAATAAAAGGAATACAGCAAGAATCAAGTAAGAAGTTAAGAATGAATGTATAGAGCTAGAATAAAAGGAATCAAGCAAGAAACGATGAAACAAGCTAAAGAATGAATGTTAGAAGGTATTAGAGCGAGAATAAACGGAATACAGCAAGGAATCAAGTAACAAGCTAAAGAATGAATGTATTAGAGCTAGAATAAAAGGAATCAAGCAAGAAACGATGAAACAAGCTAAAGAATGAATGTTAGAAGGTATTAGAGCTAGAATAAAAGGAATACAGCAAGGAATGAAGTAACAAGCTAAAGAATGAATGTATTAGAGCTAGAATAAAAGGAATCAAGCAAGAAACGATGAAACAAGCTAAAGAATGAATGTTAGAAGGTATTAGAGCTAGAATAAAAGGAATACAGCAAGGAATCAAGTAACAAGCTAAAGAATGAATGTATTAGAGGTAGAATAAAAGGAATCAAGCAAGAAACGATGAAACAAGCTAAAGAATGAATGTTAGAAGGTATTAGAGCTAGAATAAAAGGAATACAGCAAGGAATCAAGTAACAAGCTAAAGAATGAATGTATTAGAGCTAGAATAAAGGATCAAGCAAGAAACAATGAAACAAGCTAAGAATGAATGTTAGAAGGTTTTAGAGCTAGAATAAAAGGAATACAGCAAGGAATGAAGTAACAAGCTAAAGAATGAATGTATTAGAGCTAGAATAAAAGGAATCAAGCAAGAACGATGAAACAAGCTAAAGAATGAATGTTAGAAGGTATTAGAGCGAGAATAAACGGAATACAGCAAGGAATCAAGAAACAAGCTAATGAATGAATGTATTAGAGCTAGAATAAAAGGAATCAAGCAAGAAACGATGAAACAAGCTAAAGAATGAATGTTAGAAGGTATTAGAGCTAGAATAAAAGGAATACAGCAAGGAATGAAGTAACAAGCTAAAGAATGAATGTATTAGAGCTAGAATAAAAGGAATCAAGCAAGAAACGATGAAACAAGCTAAAGAATGAATGTTAGAAGGTATTAGAGCTAGAATAAAAGGAATACACTAAGGAATGAAGTAACAAGCTAAAGAATGAATGTATTAGAGCTAGAATAAAAGGAATCAAGCAAGAAACGATGAAACAAGCTAAAGAATGAATGTTAGAAGGTATTAGAGCTAGAATAAAAGGAATACAGCAAGGAATCAAGTAACAAGCTAAAGAATGAATGTATTAGAGCTAGAATAAAAGGAATCAAGCAAGAAACAATGAAACAAGCTAAAGAATGAATGTTAGAAGGTTTTAGAGCTAGAATAAAAGGAATACAGCAAGGAATCAATTAACAAGCTAAAGAATGAATGTATTAGAGCTAGAATAAAAGGAATCCAGCAAGAAACGATGAACAAGCTAAAGAATGAATGTTAGAAGGTATTAGAGCTGGAATAAAAGGAATACAGCAAGGAATCAATTAATAAGCTAAAGAATGAATGTATTAGAGCTAGAATAAAAGGAATCAAGCAAGAAACGATGAAACAAGCTAAAGAATGAATGTTAGAAGGTATTAGAGCTGGAATAAAAGGAATTACAGCAAGGAATGAAGTAACAAGCTAAAGAACGAATGTATTAGAGCTAGAATAAAAGGAATCAAGCAAGAAACGATGAAACAAGCTAAAGAATGATTGTTAGAAGGTATTAGAGCTAGAATAAACGGAATACAGCAAGGAATCAAGTAACAAGCTAAAGAATGAATGTATTAGAGCTAGAATAAAAGGAATCGAGCAAGAAACGATGAAACAAGCTAAAGAATGAATGTTAGAAGGTATTAGAGCTAGAATAAAAGGAATACAGCAAGGAATCAAGTAACAAGCTAAAGAATGAATGTATTAGAGCTAGAATAAAAGGAATCAAGCAAGAAACGATGAAACAAGCTAAAGAATGAATGTTAGAAGGTATTAGAGCTAGAATAAAAGGAATACAGCAAGGAATCAATAACAAGCTAAAGAATGAATGTATTAGAGCTAGAATAAAAGGAATCAAGCAAGAAACGATGAAACAAGCTAAAGAATGAATGTTAGAAAGGTATTAGAGCTAGAATAAACGGAATACAGTAAGGAATCAAGTAACAAGCTAAAGAATGAATGTATTAGAGCTAGAATAAAAGGAATCAAGCAAGAAACGATGAAACAAGCTAAAGAATGAATGTGAAAGGTATTAGAGCTAGAATAAAAGGAATACAGCAAGGAATCAATTAACAAGCTAAAGAATGAATGTATTAGAGGCTAGAATAAAAGGAATCCAGCAAGAAACGATGAAACAAGCTAAAGAATGAATGTTAGAAGGTATTAGAGCTGAATAAAAGGATACAGCAAGGAATCAATTAATAAGCTAAAGAATGAATGTATTAGAGCTAGAATAAAAGGAATCAAGCAAGAAACGATGAAACAAGCTAAAGAATGAATGTTAGAAGGTATTAGAGCTAGAATAAACGGAAAAGGAATACAGCAAGGAATCAAGTAACAAGCTAAAGAATGAATGTATTAGAGCTAGAATAAAAGGAATCAAGCAGGAAACGATGAAACAAGCTAAAGAATGAATGTTAGAAGGTATTAGAGCTAGAATAAAAGGAATACAGCAAGGAATCAAGTAACAAGCTAAAGAATGATTGTATTAGAGCTAGAATAAAAGGAATCAAGCAAGAAACGATGAAACAAGCTAAAGAATGAATGTTAGAAGGCATTAGAGCTAGAATAAAAGGAATACAGCAAGGAATCAAGTAACAAGCTAAAGAATGAATGTATTAGAGCTAGAATAAAAGGAATCAAGCAAGAAACGATGAAACAAGCTAAAGAATGAATGTTAGAAGGCATTAGAGCAAGAATAAAAGGAATACAGCAAGGAATGAAGTAACAAGCTAAAGAATGAATGTATTAGAGCTAGAATAAAAGGAATCAAGCAGGAAACGATGAAACAAGCTAAAGAATGAATGTTAGAAGGCATTAGAGCTAGAATAAAAGGAATACAGCAAGGAATCAAGTAAACAAGCTAAAGAATGAATGTATTAGAGCTAGAATAAAAGGAATCAAGCAGGAAACGATGAAACAAGCTAAAGAATGAATGTTAGAAGGTATTAGAGCTAGAATAAAGGAATTACAGCAAGGAATCAAGTAACAAGCTAAAGAATGAATGTATTAGAGCTAGAATAAAAAGGAATCAAGCAGGAAACGATGAAACAAGCTAAAGAATGAATGTTAGAAGGTATTAGAGCTAGAATAAAAGGAATACAGGAAGGAATCAAGTAACAAGCTAAAGAATGAATGTATTAGAGCTAGAATAAAAGGAATCAAGCAGGAAACGATGAAACAAGCTAAACAATGAATGTTAGAAGGCATTAGAGCTAGAATAAAAGGAATACAGCAAGGAATCAAGTAACAAGCTAAAGAATGAATGTATTAGAGCTAGAATAAAAGGAATCAAGCAAGAAACGATGAAACAAGCTAAAGAATGAATGTTAGAAGGCATTAGAGCTAGAATAAAAGGAATACAGCAAGGAATCAAGTAACAAGCTAAAGAATGAATGTATTAGAGCTAGAATAAAAGGAATCAAGCAAGAAACGATGAAACAAGCTAAAGAATGAATGTTAGAAGGCATTAGAGCTAGATTAAAGGGAATACAGCAAGGAATCAAGTAACAAGCTAAAGAATGAATGTATTAGAGCTAGAATAAAAGGAATCAAGCAAGAAACGATGAAACAAGCTAAAGAATGAATGTTAGAAGGCATTAGAATAAAAGGAATACAGCAAGGAATCAAGTAACAAGCTAAAGAATGAATGTATTAGAGCTAGAATAAAAGGAATCAAGCAGGAAACGATGAAACAAGCTAAAGAATGAATGTTAGAAGGTATTAGAGCTAGAATAAAAGGAATACAGCAAGGAATCAAGTAACAAGCTAAAGAATGAATGTATTAGAGCTAGAATAAAAGGAATCAAGCAAGAAACGAAACAAGCTAAAGAATGAATGTTAGAAGGTATTAGAGCTAGAATAAAAGGAATACAGCAAGGAATCAAGTAACAAGCTAAAGAATGAATGTATTAGAGCTAGAATAAAAGGAATCAAGCAAGAAACAATGAAACAAGCTAAAGAATGAATGTTAGAAGGCATTAGAGCTAGAATAAAAGGAATACAGCAAGGAATCAAGTAACAAGCTAAAGAATGAATGTATTAGAGCTAGAATAAAAGGAATCAAGCAAGAAACGATGAAACAAGCTAAAGAATGAATGTTAGAAGGCATTAGAGCTAGAATAAAAGGAATACAGCAAGGAATCAAGTAACAAGCTAAAGAATGAATGTATTAGAGCTAGAATAAAAGGAATCAAGCAAGAAACGATGAAACAAGCTAAAGAATGAATGTTAGAAGGCATTAGAGCTAGAATAAAAGGAATACAGCAAGGAATCAAGTAACCAAGCTAAAGAATGAATGTATTAGAGCTAGAATAAAAGGAATCAAGCAAGAAACGATGAAACAAGCTAAAGAATGAATGTTAGAAGGCATTAGAGCTAGAATAAAAGGAATACAGCAAGGAATCAAGTAACAAGCTAAAGAATGAATGTATTAGAGCTAAAATAAAAGGAATCAAGCAAGAAACGATGAAACAAGCTAAAGAATGAATGTTAGAAGGCATTAGAGTTAGAATAAAAGGAATACAGCAAGGAATCAAGTAACAAGCTAAAGAATGAATGTATTAGAGCTAGAATAAAAGGAATCAAGCAGGAAACGATGAAACAAGCTAAAGAATGAAATGTTAGAAGGTATTAGAGCTAGAATAAAAGGAATACAGCAAGGAATCAAGTAACAAGCTAAAGAATGAATGTATTAGAGCTAGAATAAAAGGAATCAAGCAAGAAACGATGAAACAAGCTAAAGAATGAATGTTAGAAGGTATTAGAGCTAGAATAAAAGGAATACAGCAAGGAATCAGGTAACAAGCTAAAGAATGAATGTATTAGAGCTAGAATAAAAGGAATCAAGCAAAAAACGATGAAACAAGCTAAAGAATGAATGTTAGAAGGCATTAGAGCTAGAATAAAAGGAATACAGCAAGGAATCAAGTAACGATCTAAAGAATGAATGTATTAGAGCTAGAATAAAAGGAATCAAGCAAGAAACGATGAAACAAGCTAAAGAATGAATGTTAGAAGGGCATTAGAGCTAGAATAAAAGGAATACAGCAAGGAATCAAGTAACAAGCTAAAGAATGAATGTATTAGAGCTAGAATAAAAGGAATCAAGCAAGAAACGATGAAACAAGCTAAAGAATGAATGTTAGGAAGGTATTAGAGCTGGAATAAAAGGAATACAGCAAGGAATCAAGTAACAAGCTAAAGAATGAATGTATTAGAGCTAGAATAAAAGGAATCAAGCAAGAAACGATGAAACAAGCTAAAGAATGAATGTTAGAAGGTATTAGAGCTAGAATAAAAGGAATACAGCAAGGAATCAAGTAACAAGCTAAAGAATGAATGTATTAGAGCTAGAATAAAAGGAATCAAGCAAGAAACGATGAAACAAGCTAAAGAATGAATGTTAGAAGGTATTAGAGCTAGAATAAAAGGAAATACAGCAAGGAATCAAGTAACAAGCTAAAGAATGAATGTATTAGAGCTAGAATAAAAGGAATCAAGCAAGAAACGATGAAACAAGCTAAAGAATGAATGTTAGAAGGTATTAGAAGCTAGAATAAAAGGAATAGCAGCAAGGAATCAAGTAACAAGCTAAAGAATGAATGTATTAGAGCTAGAATAAAAGGAATCAAGCAAGAAACGATGAAACAAGCTAAAGAATGAATGTTAGAAGGTATTAGAGCTAGAATAAAAGGAATAGCAGCAAGGAATCAAGTAACAAGCTAAAGAATGAATGTATTAGAGCTAGAATAAAAGGAATCAAGCAAGAAACGATGAAACAAGCTAAAGAATGAATGTTAGAAGGCATTAGAGCTAGAATAAAAGGAATACAGCAAGGAATCAAGTAACAAGCTAAAGAATGAATGTATTAGAGCTAGAATAAAAGGAATCAAGCAAGAAACGATGAAACAAGCTAAAGAATGAATGTTAGAAGGCATTAGAATAAAAGGAATACAGCAAGGAATCAAGTAACAAGCTAAAGAATGAATGTATTAGAGCTAGAATAAAAGGAATCAAGCAGGAAACGATGAAACAAGCTAAAGAATGAATGTTAGAAGGTATTAGAGCTAGAATAAAAGGAATACAGCAAGGAATCAAGTAACAAGCTAAAGAATGAATGTATTAGAGCTAGAATAAAAGGAATCAAGCAGGAAACGATGAAACAAGCTAAAGAATGAATGTTAGAAGATCAGAAGGCATTAGAGCTACAATAAACCGAATACAGCATGGAATCAAGTAACAAGCTAAAGAATGAATGTATTAGAGCTAGAATAAAAGGAATCAAGCAAGAAACGATGAAACAAGCTAAAGAATGAATGTTAGAAGGTATTAGAGCTAGAATAAACGGAATACAGCAAGGAATCAAGTAACAAGCTAAAGAATGAATGTATTAGAGCTAGAATAAAAGGAATCAAGCAAGAAACGATGAAACAAGCTAAAGAATGAATGTTAGAAGGTATTAGAGCTAGAATAAAAGGAATACAGCAAGGAATCAAGTAACAAGCTAAAGAATGAATGTATTAGAGCTAGAATAAAAGGAATCAAGCAAGAAACGATGAAACAAGCTAAAGAATGAATGTTAGAAGGCATTAGAGCTAGAAAAAAAAGGAATACAGCAAGGAATCAAGTAACAAGCTAAAGAATGAATGTATTAGAGCTAGAATAAAAGGAATCAAGCAAGAAACGATGAAACAAGCTAAAGAATGAATGTTAGAAGGCATTAGAGCTAGAAAAAAAGGAATACAGCAAGGAATCAAGTAACAAGCTAAAGAATGAATGTATTAGAGCTAGAATAAAAGGAATCAAGCAAGAAACGATGAAACAAGCTAAAGAATGAATGTTAGAAGGTATTAGAGCTAGAATAAAAGGAATACAGCAAGGAATCAAGTAACAAGCTAAAGAATGAATGTATTAGAGCTAAAATAAAAGGAATCAAGCAAGAAACGATGAAACAAGCTAAAGAATGAATGTTAGAAGGCATTAGAGCTACAATAAACCGAATACAGCAAGGAATCAAGTAACAAGCTAAAGAATGAATGTATTAGAGCTAGAATAAAAGGAATCAAGCAAGAAACGATGAAACAAGCTAAAGAATGAATGTTAGAAGGCATTAGAGCTAGAATAAAAGGAATACAGCAAGGAATCAAGTAACAAGCTAAAGAATGAATGTATTAGAGCTAGAATAAAAGGAATCAAGCAAGAAACGATGAAACAAGCTAAAGAATGAATGTTAGAAGGTATTAGAGCTAGAATAAACGGAATACAGCAAGGAATCAAGTAACAAGCTAAAGATTGAATGTATTAGAGCTAGAATAAAAGGAATCAAGCAAGAAACGATGAAACAAGCTAAAGAATGAATGTCAGAAGGCATTAGAGCTACAATAAACCGAATACAGCATGGAATCAAGTAACAAGCTAAAGAATGAATGTATTAGAGCTAGAATAAAAGGAATCAAGCAAGAAACGATGAAACAAGCTAAAGAATGAATGTTAGAAGGTATTAGAGCTAGAATAAACGGAATACAGCAAGGAATCAAGTAACAAGCTAAAGAATGAATGTATTAGAGCTAGAATAAAAGGAATCAAGCAAGAAACGATGAAACAAGCTATAGAATGAATGTTAGAAGGTATTAGAGCTAGAATAAAAGGAATACAGCAAGGAATCAAGTAACAAGCTAAAGAATGAATGTATTAGAGCTAGAATAAAAGGAATCAAGCAAGAAACGATGAAACAAGCTAAAGAATGAATGTTAGAAGGCATTAGAGCTAGAATAAAAGGAATACAGCAAGGAATCAAGTAACAAGCTAAAGAATGAATGTATTAGAGCTAGAATAAAAGGAATCAAGCAAGGAACGATGAAACAAGCTAAAGAATGAATGTTAGAAGGCATTAGAGCTAGAAAAAAAGGAATACAGCAAGGAATCAAGTAACAAGCTAAAGAATGAATGTATTAGAGCTAGAATAAAAGGAATCAAGCAAGAAACGATGAAACAAGCTAAAGAATGAATGTTAGAAGGTATTAGAGCTAGAATAAACGGAATACAGCAAGGAATCAAGTAACAAGCTAAAGAATGAATGTATTAGAGCTAGAATAAAAGGAATCAAGCAAGAATCGATGAAACAAGCTAAAGAATGAATGTTAGAAGGTATTAGAGCTAGAATAAAAGGAATACAGCAAGGAATCAAGTAACAAGCTAAAGAATGAATGTATTAGAGCTAGAATAAAAGGAATCAAGCAAGAATCGATGAAACAAGCTAAAGAATGAATGTTAGAAGGCATTAGAGCTAGAATAAACCGAATACAGCAAGGAATCAAGTAACAAGCTAAAGAATTAATGTATTAGAGCTAGAATAAAAGGAATCAAGCAAGAAACGATGAAACAAGGTAAAGAATGAATGTTAGAAGGCATTAGAGCTAGAATAAAAGGAATACAGCAAGGAATCAAGTAACAAGCTAAAGAATGAATGTATTAGAGCTAGAATAAAAGGAATCAAGCAAGAAACGATGAAACAAGCTAAAGAATGAATGTTAGAAGGTATTAGAGCTAGAATAAAAGGAATACAGCAAGGAATCAAGTAACAAGCTAAAGAATGAATGTATTAGAGCTAGAATAAAAGGAATCACGCAAGAAACGATGAAACAAGCTAAAGAATGAATGTTAGAAGGTATTAGAGCTAGAATAAAAGGAATACAGCAAGGAATCAAGTAACAAGCTAAAGAATGAATGTATTAGAGCTAGAATAAAAGGAATCAAGCAAGAAACGATGAAACAAGCTAAAGAATGAATGTTAGAAGGTATTAGAGCTAGAATAAAAGGAATACAGCAAGGAATCAAGTAAGAAGCTAAAGAATGAATGTTTTAGAGCTAGAATAAAAGGAATCAAGCAAGAAACGATGAAACAAGCTAAAGAATGAATGTTAGAAGGTATTAGAGCTAGAATAAAAGGAATACAGCAAGGAATCAAGTAAGAAGCTAAAGAATGAATGTATTAGAGCTAGAATAAAAGGAATCAAGCAAGAATCGATGAAACAAGCTAAAGAATGAATGTTAGAAGGTATTAGAGCTAGAATAAAAGGAATACAGCAAGGAATCAAGTAACAAGCTAAAGAATGAATGTATTAGAGCTAGAATAAAAGGAATCAAGCAAGAAACGATGAAACAAGCTAAAGAATGAATGTTAGAAGGTATTAGAGCTAGAATAAAAGGAATACAGCAAGGAATCAAGTAACAAGCTAAAGAATGAATGTATTAGAGCTAGAATAAAAGGAATCAAGCAAGAAAAGATGAAATAAGCTAAAGAATGAATGTTAGAAGGTATTAGAGCTAGAATAAAAGGAATACAGCAAGGAATCAAGTAACAAGCTAAAGAATGAATGTATTAGAGCTAGAATAAAAGGAATCAAGCAAGAAACGATGAAACAAGCTAAAGAATGAATGTTAGAAGGTATTAGAGCTAGAATAAAAGGAATACAGCAAGGAATCAAGTAACAAGCTAAAGAATGAATGTATTAGAGCTAGAATAAAAGGAATCAAGCAAGAAACGATGAAACAAGCTAAAGAATGAATGTTAGAAGGTATTAGAGCTAGAATAAAAGGAATACAGCAAGGAATCAAGTAACAAGCTAAAGAATGAATGTATTAGAGCTAGAATAAAAGGAATCAAGCAAGGAACGATGAAACAAGCTAAAGAATGAATGTTAGAAGGCATTAGAGCTAGAATAAACCGAATACAGCAAGGAATCAAGTAACAAGCTAAAGAATGAATGTATTAGAGCTAAAATAAAAGGAATCAAGCAAGAAACGATGAAACAAGCTAAAGAATGAATGTTAGAAGGCATTAGAGCTAGAATAAAAGGAATACAGCAAGGAATCAAGTAACAAGCTAAAGAATGAATGTATTAGAGCTAGAATAAAAGGAATCAAGCAAGAAACGATGAAACAAGCTAAAGAATGAATGTTAGAAGGCATTAGAGCTAGAATAAAAGGAATACAGCAAGGAATCAAGTAACAAGCTAAAGAATGAATGTATTAGAGCTAGAATAAAAGGAATCAAGCAAGAAACGATGAAACAAGCTAAAGAATGAATGTTAGAAGGCATTAGAGCTACAATAAACCGAATACAGCAAGGAATCAAGTAACAAGCTAAAGAATGAATGTATTAGAGCTAGAATAAAAGGAATCAAGCAAGAAACGATGAAACAAGCTAAAGAATGAATGTTAGAAGGCATTAGAGCTAGAATAAAAGGAATACAGCAAGGAATCAAGTAACAAGCTAAAGAATGAATGTATTAGAGCTAGAATAAAAGGAATCAAGCAAGAAACGATGAAACAAGCTAAAGAATGAATGTTAGAAGGCATTAGAGCTAGAATAAAAGGAATACAGCAAGGAATCAAGTAACAAGCTAAAGAATGAATGTATTAGAGCTAGAATAAAAGGAATCAAGCAAGAAACGATGAAACAAGCTAAAGAATGAATGTTAGAAGGTATTAGAGCTAGAATAAAAGGAATACAGCAAGGAATCAAGTAACAAGCTAAAGAATGAATGTATTAGAGCTAGAATAAAAGGAATCAAGCAAGAAACGATGAAACAAGCTAAAGAATGAATGTTAGAAGGTATTAGAGCTAGAATAAAAGGAATACAGCAAGGAATCAAGTAACAAGCTAAAGAATGAATGTATTAGAGCTAGAATAAAAGGAATCAAGCAAGAAACGATGAAACAAGCTAAAGAATGAATGTTAGAAGGTATTAGAGCTAGAATAAACGGAATACAGCAAGGAATCAAGTAACAAGCTAAAGAATGAATGTTTTAGAGCTAGAATAAAAGGAATCAAGCAAGAAACGATGAAACAAGCTAAAGAATGAATGTTAGAAGGTATTAGAGCTAGAATAAAAGGAATACTGCAAGGAATCAAGTAAGAAGCTAAAGAATGAATGTATTAGAGCTAGAATAAAAGGAATCAAGCAAGAATCAATGAAACAAGCTAAAGAATGAATGTTAGAAGGTATTAGAGCTAGAATAAAAGGAATACAGCAAGGAATCAAGTAACAAGCTAAAGAATGAATGTATTAGAGCTAGAATAAAAGGAATCAAGCAAGAAACGATGAAACAAGCTAAAGAATGAATGTCAGAAGGCATTAGAGCTACAATAAACCGAATACAGCATGGAATCAAGTAACAAGCTAAAGAATGAATGTATTAGAGCTAGAATAAAAGGAATCAAGCAAGAAACGATGAAACAAGCTAAAGAATGAATGTTAGAAGGTATTAGAGCTAGAATAAAAGGAATACTGCAAGGAATCAAGTAAGAAGCTAAAGAATGAATGTATTAGAGCTAGAATAAAAGGAATCAAGCAAGAAACGATGAAACAAGCTAAAGAATGAATGTTAGAAGGTATTAGAGCTAGAATAAACCGAATACAGCAAGGAATCAAGTAACAAGCTAAAGAATGAATGTATTAGAGCTAGAATAAAAGGAATCAAGCAAGAAACGATGAAACAAGCTAAAGAATGAATGTTAAAAGGCATTAGAGCTAGAATAAACCGAATACAGCAAGGAATCAAGTAACAAGCTAAAGAATGAATGTATTAGAGCTAAAATAAAAGGAATCAAGCAAGAAACGATGAAACAAGCTAAAGAATGAATGTTAGAAGGCATTAGAGCTAGAATAAAAGGAATACAGCAAGGAATCAAGTAACAAGCTAAAGAATGAATGTATTAGAGCTAGAATAAAAGGAATCAAGCAAGAAACGATGAAACAAGCTAAAGAATGAATGTTAGAAGGCATTAGAGCTAGAATAAAAGGAATACAGCAAGGAATCAAGTAACAAGCTAAAGAATGAATGTATTAGAGCTAGAATAAAAGGAATCAAGCAAGAAACGATGAAACAAGCTAAAGAATGAATGTTAGAAGGCATTAGAGCTACAATAAACCGAATACAGCAAGGAATCAAGTAACAAGCTAAAGAATGAATGTATTAGAGCTAGAATAAAAGGAATCAAGCAAGAAACGATGAAACAAGCTAAAGAATGAATGTTAGAAGGCATTAGAGCTAGAATAAAAGGAATACAGCAAGGAATCAAGTAACAAGCTAAAGAATGAATGTATTAGAGCTAGAATAAAAGGAATCAAGCAAGAAACGATGAAACAAGCTAAAGAATGAATGTTAGAAGGCATTAGAGCTAGAATAAAAGGAATACAGCAAGGAATCAAGTAACAAGCTAAAGAATGAATGTATTAGAGCTAGAATAAAAGGAATCAAGCAAGAAACGATGAAACAAGCTAAAGAATGAATGTTAGAAGGTATTAGAGCTAGAATAAACGGAATACAGCAAGGAATCAAGTAACAAGCTAAAGAATGAATGTATTAGAGCTAGAATAAAAGGAATCAAGCAAGAAACGATGAAACAAGCTAAAGAATGAATGTCAGAAGGCATTAGAGCTACAATAAACCGAATACAGCATGGAATCAAGTAACAAGCTAAAGAATGAATGTATTAGAGCTAGAATAAAAGGAATCAAGCAAGAAACGATGAAACAAGCTAAAGAATGAATGTTAGAAGGTATTAGAGCTAGAATAAACGGAATACAGCAAGGAATCAAGTAACAAGCTAAAGAATGAATGTATTAGAGCTAGAATAAAAGGAATCAAGCAAGAAACGATGAAACAAGCTAAAGAATGAATGTTAGAGGTATTAGAGCTAGAATAAACGGAATACAGCAAGGAATCAAGTAACAAGCTAAAGAATGAATGTATTAGAGCTAGAATAAAAGGAATCAAGCAAGAAACGATGAAACAAGCTAAAGAATGAATGTTAGAAGGTATTAGAGCTAGAATAAACGCAATACAGCAAGGAATCAAGTAACAAGCTAAAGAATGAATGTATTAGAGCTAGAATAAAAGGAATCAAGCAAGAAACGATGAAACAAGCTAAAGAATGAATGTTAGAAGGTATTAGAGCTAGAATAAAAGGAATACAGCAAGGAATCAAGTAACAAGCTAAAGAATGAATGTATTAGAGCTAGAATAAAAGGAATCAAGCAAGAAACGATGAAACAAGCTAAAGAATGAATGTTAGAAGGTATTAGAGCTAGAATAAAAGGAATACAGCAAGGAATCAAGTAACAAGCTAAAGAATGAATGTTTTAGAGCTAGAATAAAAGGAATCAAGCAAGAAACGATGAAACAAGCTAAAGAATGAATGTTAGAAGGTATTAGAGCTAGAATAAAAGGAATACAGCAGGAATCAAGTAACAAGCTAAAGAATGAATGTATTAGAGCTAGAATAAAAGGAATCAAGCAAGAAATGATGAAACAAGCTAAAGAATGAATGTTAGAAGTTATTAGAGCTAGAATAAAAGGAATACAGCAAGGAATCAAGTAACAAGCTAAACAATGAATGTATTAGAGCTGGAATAAAAGGAATCAAGCAAGAAACGATGAAACAAGCTAAAGAATGAATGTTAGAAGGTATTAGAGCTAGAATAAAAGGAATACAGCAAGGAATCAAGTAACAAGCTAAAGAATGAATGTATTAGAGCTAGAATAAAAGGAATCAAGCAAGAAACGATGAAACAAGCTAAAGAATCAATGTTAGAAGGTATTAGAGCTAGAATAAAAGGAATACAGCAAGGAATCAAGTAAGAAGCTAAAGAATGAATGTATTAGAGCTAGAATAAAAGGAATCAAGCAAGAATCGATGAAACAAGCTAAAGAATGAATGTTAGAAGGTATTAGAGCTAGAATAAAAGAATACAGCAAGGAATCAAGTAACAAGCTAAAGAATGAATGTATTAGAGCTAGAATAAAAGGAATCAAGCAAGAAATGATGAAACAAGCTAAAGAATGAATGTTAGAAGGTATTAGAGCTAGAATAAAAGGAATACAGCAAGGAATCAAGTAACAAGCTAAAGAATGAATGTATTTGAGCTAGAATAAAAGGAATCAAGCAAGAAACGATGAAACAAGCTAAAGAATGAATATTAGAAGGTATTAGAGCTAGAATAAAAGGAATACAGCAAGGAATCAAGTAACAAGCTAAAGAATGAATGTATTAGAGCTAGAATAAAAGGAATGAAGCAAGAAATGTTGAAACAAGCTAAAGAATGAATGTTAGAATTTAATGGAGCTAGAATAAAAGGAATACAGCAAGGAATCAAGTAACAAGCTAAAGAATGAATGTATTAGAGCTAGAATAAAAGGAATCAAGCAAGAAATGATGAAACAAGCTAAAGAATGAATGCTAGAAGGTATTGGAGCTAGAATAAAAGGAATACAGCAAGGAATCAAGTAACAAGCTAAAGAATGAATGTATTAGAGCTAGAATAAAAGGAATCAAGCAAGAAATGATGAAACAAGCTAAAATATGAATGTTAGAAGGTATTGGAGCTAGAATAAAAGGAATACAGCAAGGAATCAAGTAACAAGCTAAAGAATGAATGTATTAGAGCTAGAATAAAAGGAATCAAGCAAGAAATGATGAAACAAGCTAAAGAATGAATGTTAGAAGGTATTAGAGCTAGAATAAAAGGAATACAGCAAGGAATCAAGTAACAAGCTAAAGAATGAATGTATTAGAGCTAGAATAAAAGGAATCAAGCAAAAAATGATGAAACAAGCTAAAGAATGAATGTTAGAAGGTATTAGAGCTAGAATAAAAGGAATACAGCAAGGAATCAAGTAACAAGCTAAAGATTGAATGTAAGAGCTAGAATAAAAGGAATCAAGCAAGAAATGATGAAACAAGCTAAAGAATGAATGTTAGAAGTTATTAGAGCTAGAATAAAAGGAATACAGCAAGGAATCAAGTAACAAGCTAAAGAATGAATGTACTAGAGCTAGAATAAAAGGAATCAAGCAAGAAATGATGAAACAAGCTAAAGAATGAATGTTAGAATTTATTGGAGCTAGAATAAAAGGAATACAGCAAGGAATCAAGTAACAAGCTAAAGAATGAATGTTAGAATTTATTGGAGCTAGAATAAAAGGAATACAGCAAGGAATCAAGTAACAAGCTAAAGAATGAATGTATTAGAGCTAAAATAAAAGGAATCAAGCAAGAAATGATGAAACAAGCTAAAGAATGAATGTTAGAAGGTATTGGAGCTAGAATAAAAGGAATACAGCAAGGAATCAAGTAACAAGCTAAAGAATGAATGTATTAGAGCTAGAATAAAAGGAATCAAGCAAGAAATGATGAAACAAGCTAAAGAATGAATGTTAGAAGGTATTGGAGCTAGAATAAAAGGAATACAGCAAGGAATCAAGTAACAAGCTAAAGAATGAATGTATTAGAGCTAGAATAAAAGGAATCAAGCAAAAAATGATGAAACAAGCTAAAGAATGAATGTTAGAAGGTATTAGAGCTAGAATAAAAGGAATACAGCAAGGAATCAAGTAACAAGCTAAAGAATGAATGTATTAGAGCTAGAATAAAAGGAATCAAGCAAGAAACGATGAAACAAGCTAAAGAATGAATGTTAGAAGTTATTAGAGCTAGAATAAAAGGAATACAGCAAGGAATCAAGTAACAAGCTAAAGAATGAATGTATTAGAGCTGGAATAAAAGGAATCAAGCAAGAAACGATGAAACAAGCTAAAGAATGAATGTTAGAAGGTATTAGAGCTAGAATAAAAGGAATACAGCAAGGAATCAAGTAACAAGCTAAAGAATGAATGTATTAGAGCTAGAATAAAAGGAATCAAGCAAGAAACGATGAAACAAGCTAAAGAATGAATGTTAGAAGGTATTAGAGCTAGAATAAAAGGAATACAGCAAGGAATCAAGTAGGAAGCTAAAGAATGAATGTATTAGAGCTAGAATAAAAGGAATCAAGCAAGAATCGATGAAACAAGCTAAAGAATGAATGTTAGAAGGTATTAGAGCTAGAATAAAAGGAATACAGCAAGGAATCAAGTAACAAGCTAAAGAATGAATGTATTAGAGCTAGAATAAAAGGAATCAAGCAAGAAATGATGAAACAAGCTAAAGAATGAATGTTAGAATTTATTGGAGCTAGAATAAAAGGAATACAGCAAGGAATCAAGTAACAAGCTAAAGAATGAATGTATTAGAGCTAAAATAAAAGGAATCAAGCAAGAAATGATGAAACAAGCTAAAGAATGAATGTTAGAATTTATTGGAGCTAGAATAAAAGGAATACAGCAAGGAATCAAGTAACAAGCTAAAGAATGAATGTATTAGAGCTAAAATAAAAGGAATCAAGCAAGAAATGATGAAACAAGCTAAAGAATGAATGTTAGAAGGTATTGGAGCTAGAATAAAAGGAATACAGCAAGGAATCAAGTAACAAGTTAAAGAATGAATGTTTTAGAGCTAGAATAAAAGGAATCAAGCAAGAAACGATGAAACAAGCTAAAGAATGAATGTTAGAAGGTATTAGAGCTAGAATAAAAGGAATACAGCAAGGAATCAAGTAACAAGCTAAAGAATGAATGTATTAGAGCTAGAATAAAAGGAATCAAGCAAGAAATGATGAAACAAGCTAAAGAATGAATGTTAGAAGTTATTAGAGCTAGAATAAAAGGAATACAGCAAGGAATCAAGTAACAAGCTAAACAATGAATGTATTAGAGCTGGAATAAAAGGAATCAAGCAAGAAACGATGAAACAAGCTAAAGAATGAATGTTAGAAGGTATTAGAGCTAGAATAAAAGGAATACAGCAAGGAATCAAGTAACAAGCTAAAGAATGAATGTATTAGAGCTAGAATAAAAGGAATCAAGCAAGAAACGATGAAACAAGCTAAAGAATCAATGTTAGAAGGTATTAGAGCTAGAATAAAAGGAATACAGCAAGGAATCAAGTAAGAAGCTAAAGAATGAATGTATTAGAGCTAGAATAAAAGGAATCAAGCAAGAATCGATGAAACAAGCTAAAGAATGAATGTTAGAAGGTATTAGAGCTAGAATAAAAGAATACAGCAAGGAATCAAGTAACAAGCTAAAGAATGAATGTATTAGAGCTAGAATAAAGGAATCAAGCAAGAAATGATGAAACAAGCTAAAGAATGAATGTTAGAAGGTATTAGAGCTAGAATAAAAGGAATACAGCAAGGAATCAAGTAACAAGCTAAAGAATGAATGTATTTGAGCTAGAATAAAAGGAATCAAGCAAGAAACGATGAAACAAGCTAAAGAATGAATATTAGAAGGTATTAGAGCTAGAATAAAAGGAATACAGCAAGGAATCAAGTAACAAGCTAAAGAATGAATGTATTAGAGCTAGAATAAAAGGAATGAAGCAAGAAATGTTGAAACAAGCTAAAGAATGAATGTTAGAATTTAATGGAGCTAGAATAAAAGGAATACAGCAAGGAATCAAGTAACAAGCTAAAGAATGAATGTATTAGAGCTAGAATAAAAGGAATCAAGCAAGAAATGATGAAACAAGCTAAAGAATGAATGCTAGAAGGTATTGGAGCTAGAATAAAAGGAATACAGCAAGGAATCAAGTAACAAGCTAAAGAATGAATGTATTAGAGCTAGAATAAAAGGAATCAAGCAAGAAATGATGAAACAAGCTAAAATATGAATGTTAGAAGGTATTGGAGCTAGAATAAAAGGAATACAGCAAGGAATCAAGTAACAAGCTAAAGAATGAATGTATTAGAGCTAGAATAAAAGGAATCAAGCAAGAAATGATGAAACAAGCTAAAGAATGAATGTTAGAAGGTATTAGAGCTAGAATAAAAGGAATACAGCAAGGAATCAAGTAACAAGCTAAAGAATGAATGTATTAGAGCTAGAATAAAAGGAATCAAGCAAAAAATGATGAAACAAGCTAAAGAATGAATGTTAGAAGGTATTAGAGCTAGAATAAAAGGAATACAGCAAGGAATCAAGTAACAAGCTAAAGATTGAATGTAAGAGCTAGAATAAAAGGAATCAAGCAAGAAATGATGAAACAAGCTAAAGAATGAATGTTAGAAGTTATTAGAGCTAGAATAAAAGGAATACAGCAAGGAATCAAGTAACAAGCTAAAGAATGAATGTACTAGAGCTAGAATAAAAGGAATCAAGCAAGAAATGATGAAACAAGCTAAAGAATGAATGTTAGAATTTATTGGAGCTAGAATAAAAGGAATACAGCAAGGAATCAAGTAACAAGCTAAAGAATGAATGTTAGAATTTATTGGAGCTAGAATAAAAGGAATACAGCAAGGAATCAAGTAACAAGCTAAAGAATGAATGTATTAGAGCTAAAATAAAAGGAATCAAGCAAGAAATGATGAAACAAGCTAAAGAATGAATGTTAGAAGGTATTGGAGCTAGAATAAAAGGAATACAGCAAGGAATCAAGTAACAAGCTAAAGAATGAATGTATTAGAGCTAGAATAAAAGGAATCAAGCAAGAAATGATGAAACAAGCTAAAGAATGAATGTTAGAAGGTATTGGAGCTAGAATAAAAGGAATACAGCAAGGAATCAAGTAACAAGCTAAAGAATGAATGTATTAGAGCTAGAATAAAAGGAATCAAGCAAAAAATGATGAAACAAGCTAAAGAATGAATGTTAGAAGGTATTAGAGCTAGAATAAAAGGAATACAGCAAGGAATCAAGTAACAAGCTAAAGAATGAATGTATTAGAGCTAGAATAAAAGGAATCAAGCAAGAAACGATGAAACAAGCTAAAGAATGAATGTTAGAAGGTATTAGAGCTAGAATAAAAGGAATACAGCAAGGAATCAAGTAGGAAGCTAAAGAATGAATGTATTAGAGCTAGAATAAAAGGAATCAAGCAAGAATCGATGAAACAAGCTAAAGAATGAATGTTAGAAGGTATTAGAGCTAGAATAAAAGGAATACAGCAAGGAATCAAGTAACAAGCTAAAGAATGAATGTATTAGAGCTAGAATAAAAGGAATCAAGCAAGAAATGATGAAACAAGCTAAAGAATGAATGTTAGAATTTATTGGAGCTAGAATAAAAGGAATACAGCAAGGAATCAAGTAACAAGCTAAAGAATGAATGTATTAGAGCTAAAATAAAAGGAATCAAGCAAGAAATGATGAAACAAGCTAAAGAATGAATGTTAGAAGGTATTGGAGCTAGAATAAAAGGAATACAGCAAGGAATCAAGTAACAAGTTAAAGAATGAATGTATTAGAGCTAGAATAAAAGGAATCAAGCAAGAAATGATGAAACAAGCTAAAGAATGAATGTTAGAAGGTATTGGAGCTAGAATAAAAGGAATACAGCAAGGAATCAAGTAACAAGCTAAAGAATGAATGTATTAGAGCTAGAATAAAAGGAATCAAGCAAAAAATGATGAAACAAGCTAAAGAATGAATGTTAGATGGTATTAGAGCTAGAATAAAAGGAATACAGCAAGGAATCAAGTAACAAGCTAAAGAATGAATGTATTAGAGCTAGAATAAAAGGAATCAAGCAAGAAACGATGAAACAAGCTAAAGAATGAATGTTAGAAGTTATTAGAGCTAGAATAAAAGGAATACAGCAAGGAATCAAGTAACAAGCTAAAGAATGAATGTATTAGAGCTGGAATAAAAGGAATCAAGCAAGAAACGATGAAACAAGCTAAAGAATGAATGTTAGAAGGTATTAGAGCTAGAATAAACCGAATACAGCAAGGAATCAAGTAACAAGCTAAAGATTGAATGTAAGAGCTAGAATAAAAGGAATCAAGCAAGAAATGATGAAACAAGCTAAAGAATGAATGTTAGAAGTTATTAGAGCTAGAATAAAAGGAATACAGCAAGGAATCAAGTAACAAGCTAAAGAATGAATGTACTAGAGCTAGAATAAAAGGAATCAAGCAAGAAATGATGAAACAAGCTAAAGAATGAATGTTAGAATTTATTGGAGCTAGAATAAAAGGAATACAGCAAGGAATCAAGTAACAAGCTAAAGAATGAATGTTAGAATTTATTGGAGCTAGAATAAAAGGAATACAGCAAGGAATCAAGTAACAAGCTAAAGAATGAATGTATTAGAGCTAAAATAAAAGGAATCAAGCAAGAAATGATGAAACAAGCTAAAGAATGAATGTTAGAAGGTATTGGAGCTAGAATAAAAGGAATACAGCAAGGAATCAAGTAACAAGCTAAAGAATGAATGTATTAGAGCTAGAATAAAAGGAATCAAGCAAGAAATGATGAAACAAGCTAAAGAATGAATGTTAGAAGGTATTGGAGCTAGAATAAAAGGAATACAGCAAGGAATCAAGTAACAAGCTAAAGAATGAATGTATTAGAGCTAGAATAAAAGGAATCAAGCAAAAAATGATGAAACAAGCTAAAGAATGAATGTTAGAAGGTATTAGAGCTAGAATAAAAGGAATACAGCAAGGAATCAAGTAACAAGCTAAAGAATGAATGTATTAGAGCTAGAATAAAAGGAATCAAGCAAGAAACGATGAAACAAGCTAAAGAATGAATGTTAGAAGGTATTAGAGCTAGAATAAAAGGAATACAGCAAGGAATCAAGTAGGAAGCTAAAGAATGAATGTATTAGAGCTAGAATAAAAGGAATCAAGCAAGAATCGATGAAACAAGCTAAAGAATGAATGTTAGAAGGTATTAGAGCTAGAATAAAAGGAATACAGCAAGGAATCAAGTAACAAGCTAAAGAATGAATGTATTAGAGCTAGAATAAAAGGAATCAAGCAAGAAATGATGAAACAAGCTAAAGAATGAATGTTAGAATTTATTGGAGCTAGAATAAAAGGAATACAGCAAGGAATCAAGTAACAAGCTAAAGAATGAATGTATTAGAGCTAAAATAAAAGGAATCAAGCAAGAAATGATGAAACAAGCTAAAGAATGAATGTTAGAAGGTATTGGAGCTAGAATAAAAGGAATACAGCAAGGAATCAAGTAACAAGTTAAAGAATGAATGTATTAGAGCTAGAATAAAAGGAATCAAGCAAGAAATGATGAAACAAGCTAAAGAATGAATGTTAGAAGGTATTGGAGCTAGAATAAAAGGAATACAGCAAGGAATCAAGTAACAAGCTAAAGAATGAATGTATTAGAGCTAGAATAAAAGGAATCAAGCAAAAAATGATGAAACAAGCTAAAGAATGAATGTTAGATGGTATTAGAGCTAGAATAAAAGGAATACAGCAAGGAATCAAGTAACAAGCTAAAGAATGAATGTATTAGAGCTAGAATAAAAGGAATCAAGCAAGAAACGATGAAACAAGCTAAAGAATGAATGTTAGAAGTTATTAGAGCTAGAATAAAAGGAATACAGCAAGGAATCAAGTAACAAGCTAAAGAATGAATGTATTAGAGCTGGAATAAAAGGAATCAAGCAAGAAACGATGAAACAAGCTAAAGAATGAATGTTAGAAGGTATTAGAGCTAGAATAAACCGAATACAGCAAGGAATCAAGTAACAAGCTAAAGAATGAATGTATTAGAGCTAGAATAAAAGGAATCAAGCAAGAAACGATGAAACAAGCTAAAGAATGAATGTTAGAAGGCATTAGAGCTAGAATAAAAGGAATACAGCAAGGAATCAAGTAACAAGCTAAAGAATGAATGTATTAGAGCTAGAATAAAAGGAATCAAGCAAGAAACGATGAAACAAGCTAAAGAATGAATGTTAGAAGGTATTAGAGCTAGAATAAAAGGAATACAGCAAGGAATCAAGTAAGAAGCTAAAGAATGAATGTATTAGAGCTAGAATAAAAGGAATCAAGCAAGAAACGATGAAACAAGCTAAAGAATGAATGTTAGAAGGTATTAGAGCTAGAATAAAAGGAATACAGCAAGGAATCAAGTAACAAGCTAAAGAATGAATGTATTAGAGCTAGAATAAAAGGAATCAAGCAAGAAACGATGAAACAAGCTAAAGAATGAATGTTAGAAGGTATTAGAGCTAGAATAAAAGGAATACAGCAAGGAATCAAGTAACAAGCTAAAGAATGAATGTTTTAGAGCTAGAATAAAAGGAATCAAGCAAGAAACGATGAAACAAGCTAAAGAATGAATGTTAGAAAGTATTAGAGCTAGAATAAAAGGAATACAGCAAGGAATCAAGTAAGAAGCTAAAGAATGAATGTATTAGAGCTAGAATAAAAGGAATCAAGCAAGAATCGATGAAACAAGCTAAAGAATGAATGTTAGAAGGTATTAGAGCTAGAATAAAAGGAATACAGCAAGGAATCAAGTAACAAGCTAAAGAATGAATGTATTAGAGCTAGAATAAAAGGAATCATGCAAGAAACGATGAAACAAGCTAAAGAATGAATGTTAGAAGGTATTAGAGCTAGAATAAAAGGAATACAGCAAGGAATCAAGTAAGAAGCTAAAGAATGAATGTATTAGAGCTAGAATAAAAGGAATCAAGCAAGAATCGATGAAACAAGCTAAAGAATGAATGTTAGAAGGTATTAGAGCTAGAATAAAAGGAATACAGCAAGGAATCAAGTAACAAGCTAAAGAATGAATGTATTAGAGCTAGAATAAAAGGAATCAAGCAAGAAATGATGAAACAAGCTAAAGAATGAATGTTAGAATTTATTGGAGCTAGAATAAAAGGAATACAGCAAGGAATCAAGTAACAAGCTAAAGAATGAATGTATTAGAGCTAAAATAAAAGGAATCAAGCAAGAAATGATGAAACAAGCTAAAGAATGAATATTAGAAGGTATTGGAGCTAGAATAAAAGGAATACAGCAAGGAATCAAGTAACAAGTTAAAGAATGAATGTATTAGAGCTAGAATAAAAGGAATCAAGCAAGAAATGATGAAACAAGCTAAAGAATGAATGTTAGAAGGTATTGGAGCTAGAATAAAAGGAATACAGCAAGGAATCAAGTAACAAGCTAAAGAATGAATGTATTAGAGCTAGAATAAAAGGAATCAAGCAAAAAATGATGAAACAAGCTAAAGAATGAATGTTAGATGGTATTAGAGCTAGAATAAAAGGAATACAGCAAGGAATCAAGTAACAAGCTAAAGAATGAATGTATTAGAGCTAGAATAAAAGGAATCAAGCAAGAAACGATGAAACAAGCTAAAGAATGAATGTTAGAAGTTATTAGAGCTAGAATAAAAGGAATACAGCAAGGAATCAAGTAACAAGCTAAAGAATGAATGTATTAGAGCTGGAATAAAAGGAATCAAGCAAGAAACGATGAAACAAGCTAAAGAATGAATGTTAGAAGGTATTAGAGCTAGAATAAACCGAATACAGCAAGGAATCAAGTAACAAGCTAAAGAATGAATGTATTAGAGCTAGAATAAAAGGAATCAAGCAAGAAACGATGAAACAAGCTAAAGAATGAATGTTAGAAGGCATTAGAGCTAGAATAAAAGGAATACAGCAAGGAATCAAGTAACAAGCTAAAGAATGAATGTATTAGAGCTAGAATAAAAGGAATCAAGCAAGAAACGATGAAACAAGCTAAAGAATGAATGTTAGAAGGTATTAGAGCTAGAATAAAAGGAATACAGCAAGGAATCAAGTAAGAAGCTAAAGAATGAATGTATTAGAGCTAGAATAAAAGGAATCAAGCAAGAAACGATGAAACAAGCTAAAGAATGAATGTTAGAAGGTATTAGAGCTAGAATAAAAGGAATACAGCAAGGAATCAAGTAACAAGCTAAAGAATGAATGTATTAGAGCTAGAATAAAAGGAATCAAGCAAGAAACGATGAAACAAGTTAAAGAATGAATGTTAGAAGGTATTAGAGCTAGAATAAAAGGAATACAGCAAGGAATCAAGTAACAAGCTAAAGAATGAATGTTTTAGAGCTAGAATAAAAGGAATCAAGCAAGAAACGATGAAACAAGCTAAAGAATGAATGTTAGAAGGTATTAGAGCTAGAATAAAAGGAATACAGCAAGGAATCAAGTAACAAGCTAAAGAATGAATGTATTAGAGCTAGAATAAAAGGAATCAAGCAAGAAACGATGAAACAAGCTAAAGAATGAATGTTAGAAGGTATTAGAGCTAGAATAAACCGAATACAGCAAGGAAACAAGTAACAAGCTAAAGAATGAATGTATTAGAGCTAGAATAAAAGGAATCAAGCAAGAAACGATGAAACAAGCTAAAGAATGAATGTTAGAAGGTATTAGAGCTAGAATAAACGGAATACAGCAAGGAATCAAGTAACAAGCTAAAGAATGAATGTATTAGAGCTAGAATAAAAGGAATCAAGCAAGAAACGATGAAACAAGCTAAAGAATGAATGTTAGAAGGTATTAGAGCTAGAATAAACGGAATACAGCAAGGAATCAAGTAACAAGCTAAAGAATGAATGTATTAGAGCTAGAATAAAAGGAATCAAGCAAGAAACGATGAAACAAGCTAAAGAATGAATGTTAGAAGGTATTAGAGCTAGAATAAAAGGAATACAGCAAGGAATCAAGTAACAAGCTAAAGAATGAATGTATTAGAGCTAGAATAAAAGGAATCAAGCAAGAAACGATGAAACAAGCTAAAGAATGAATGTTAGAAGGTATTAGAGCTAGAATAAACCGAATACAGCAAGGAATCAAGTAACAAGCTAAAGAATGAATGTATTAGAGCTAGAATAAAAGGAATCAAGCAAGAAACGATGAAACAAGCTAAAGAATGAATGTGAGAAGGTATTAGAGCTAGAATAAACGGAATACAGCAAGGAATCAAGTAACAAGCTAAAGAATGAATGTATTAGAGCTAGAATAAAAGGAATCAAGCAAGAAACGATGAAACAAGCTAAAGAATGAATGTTAGAAGGTATTAGAGCTAGAATAAACCGAATACAGCAAGGAATCAAGTAACAAGCTAAAGAATGAATGTATTAGAGCTAGAATAAAAGGAATCAAGCAAGAAACGATGAAACAAGCTAAAGAATGAATGTTAGAAGGTATTAGAGCTAGAATAAAAGGAATACAGCAAGGAATCAAGTAACAAGCTAAAGAATGAATGTATTAGAGCTAGAATAAAAGGAATCAAGCAAGAAACGATGAAACAAGCTAAAGAATGAATGTTAGAAGGTATTAGAGCTAGAATAAACCGAATACAGCAAGGAATCAAGTAACAAGCTAAAGAATGAATGTATTAGAGCTAGAATAAAAGGAATCAAGCAAGAAACGATGAAACAAGCTAAAGAATGAATGTGAGAAGGTATTAGAGCTAGAATAAACGGAATACAGCAAGGAATCAAGTAACAAGCTAAAGAATGAATGTATTAGAGCTAGAATAAAAGGAATCAAGCAAGAAACGATGAAACAAGCTAAAGAATGAATGTTAGAAGTTATTAGAGCTAGAATAAAAGGAATACAGCAAGGAATCAAGTAACAAGCTAAAGAATGAATGTATTAGAGCTGGAATAAAAGGAATCAAGCAAGACACGATGAAACAATCTAAAGAATGAATGTTAGAAGGTATTAGAGCTAGAATAAAAGGAATACAGCAAGGAATAAAGTAACAAGCTAAAGAATGAATGTATTAGAGCTAGAATAAAAGGAATCAAGCAAGAAACGATGAAACAAGCTAAAGAATGAATGTTAGAAGGTATTATAGCTAGAATAAAAGGAATACAGCAAGGAATCAAGTAAGAAGCTAAAGAATGAATGTATTAGAGCTAGAATAAAAGGAATCAAGCAAGAATCGATGAAACAAGCTAAAGAATGAATGTTAGAAGGTATTAGAGTTAGAATAAAAGGAATACAGCAAGGAATCAAGTAACAAGCTAAAGAATGAATGTATTAGAGCTAGAATAAAAGGAATCAAGCAAGAAATGATGAAACAAGCTAAAGAATGAATGTTAGAATTTATTGGAGCTAGAATAAAAGGAATACAGCAAGGAATGAAGTAACAAGCTAAAGAATGAATGTATTAGAGCTAGAATAAAAGGAATCAAGCAAGAAACGATGAAACAAGCTAAAGAATGAATGTTAGAAGGTATTAGAGCTAGAATAAAAGGAATACAGCAAGGAATCAAGTAACAAGCTAAAGAATGAATGTATTAGAGCTAGAATAAAAGGAATCAAGCAAGAAACGATGAAACAAGCTAAAGAATGAATGTTAGAAGGTATTAGAGCTAGAATAAAAGGAATACAGCAAGGAATCAAGTAACAAGCTAAAGAATGAATGTTTTAGAGCTAGAATAAAAGGAATCAAGCAAGAAACGATGAAACAAGCTAAAGAATGAATGTTAGAAGGTATTAGAGCTAGAATAAAAGGAATACAGCAAGGAATCAAGTAACAAGCTAAAGAATGAATGTATTAGAGCTAGAATAAAAGGAATCAAGCAAGAAACGATGAAACAAGCTAAAGAATGAATGTTAGAAGGTATTAGAGCTAGAATAAACCGAATACAGCAAGGAAACAAGTAACAAGCTAAAGAATGAATGTATTAGAGCTAGAATAAAAGGAATCAAGCAAGAAACGATGAAACAAGCTAAAGAATGAATGTTAGAAGGTATTAGAGCTAGAATAAACGGAATACAGCAAGGAATCAAGTAACAAGCTAAAGAATGAATGTATTAGAGCTAGAATAAAAGGAATCAAGCAAGAAACGATGAAACAAGCTAAAGAATGAATGTTAGAAGGTATTAGAGCTAGAATAAACGGAATACAGCAAGGAATCAAGTAACAAGCTAAAGAATGAATGTATTAGAGCTAGAATAAAAGGAATCAAGCAAGAAACGATGAAACAAGCTAAAGAATGAATGTTAGAAGGTATTAGAGCTAGAATAAAAGGAATACAGCAAGGAATCAAGTAACAAGCTAAAGAATGAATGTATTAGAGCTAGAATAAAAGGAATCAAGCAAGAAACGATGAAACAAGCTAAAGAATGAATGTTAGAAGGTATTAGAGCTAGAATAAACCGAATACAGCAAGGAATCAAGTAACAAGCTAAAGAATGAATGTATTAGAGCTAGAATAAAAGGAATCAAGCAAGAAACGATGAAACAAGCTAAAGAATGAATGTGAGAAGGTATTAGAGCTAGAATAAACGGAATACAGCAAGGAATCAAGTAACAAGCTAAAGAATGAATGTATTAGAGCTAGAATAAAAGGAATCAAGCAAGAAACGATGAAACAAGCTAAAGAATGAATGTTAGAAGGTATTAGAGCTAGAATAAACGGAATACAGCAAGGAATCAAGTAACAAGCTAAAGAATGAATGTATTAGAGCTAGAATAAAAGGAATCAAGCAAGAAACGATGAAACAAGCTAAAGAATGAATGTTAGAAGGTATTAGAGCTAGAATAAAAGGAATACAGCAAGGAATCAAGTAACAAGCTAAAGAATGAATGTATTAGAGCTAGAATAAAAGGAATCAAGCAAGAAACGATGAAACAAGCTAAAGAATGAATGTTAGAAGGTATTAGAGCTAGAATAAACCGAATACAGCAAGGAATCAAGTAACAAGCTAAAGAATGAATGTATTAGCGCTAGAATAAAAGGAATCAAGCAAGAAACGATGAAACAAGCTAAAGAATGAATGTGAGAAGGTATTAGAGCTAGAATAAACGGAATACAGCAAGGAATCAAGTAACAAGCTAAAGAATGAATGTATTAGAGCTAGAATAAAAGGAATCAAGCAAGAAAACGATGAAACAAGCTAAAGAATGAATGTTAGAAGTTATTAGAGCTAGAATAAAAGGAATACAGCAAGGAATCAAGTAACAAGCTAAAGAATGAATGTATTAGAGCTGGAATAAAAGGAATCAAGCAAGACACGATGAAACAATCTAAAGAATGAATGTTAGAAGGTATTAGAGCTAGAATAAAAGGAATACAGCAAGGAATAAAGTAACAAGCTAAAGAATGAATGTATTAGAGCTAGAATCAAAGGAATCAAGCAAGAATCGATGAAACAAGCTAAAGAATGAATGTTAGAAGGTTTTAGAGCTAGAATAAAAGGAATACAGCAAGGAATCAAGTAACAAGCTAAAGAATGAATGTATTAGAGCTAGAATAAAAGGAATCAAGCAAGAAACGATGAAACAAGCTAAAGAATGAATGTTAGAAGGTATTAGAGCTAGAATAAACGGAATACAGCAAGGAATCAAGTAACAAGCTAAAGAATGAATGTATTAGAGCTAGAATCAAAGGAATCAAGCAGGAAACGATGAAACAAGCTAAAGAATGAATGTTAGAAGGTATTAGAGCTAGAATAAACGGAATACAGCAAGGAATCAAGTAACAAGCTAAAGAATGAATGTATTAGAGCTAGAATAAAAGGAATCAAGCAAGAAACGATGAAACAAGCTAAAGAATGAATGTTAGAAGGCATTAGAGCTAGAATAAACCGAATACAGCAAGGAATCAAGTAACAAGCTAAAGAATGAATGTATTAGAGCTAGAATAAAAGGAATCAAGCAAGAAACGATGAAACAAGCTAAAGAATGAATGTTAGAAGGTATTAGAGCTAGAATAAACCGAATACAGCAAGGAATCAAGTAACAAGCTAAAGAATGAATGTATTAGAGCTAGAATAAAAGGAATCAAGCAAGAAACGATGAAACAAGCTAAAGAATGAATGTGAGAAGGTATTAGAGCTAGAATAAACGGAATACAGCAAGGAATCAAGTAACAAGCTAAAGAATGAATGTATTAGAGCTAGAATAAAAGGAATCAAGCAAGAAACGATGAAACAAGCTAAAGAATGAATGTTAGAAGGTATTAGAGCTAGAATAAAAGGAATACAGCAAGGAATCAAGTAACAAGCTAAAGAATGAATGTATTAGAGCTAGAATAAAAGGAATCAAGCAAGAAACGATGAAACAAGCTAAAGAATGAATGTTAGAAGGTATTAGAGCTAGAATAAAAGGAATACAGCAAGGAATCAAGTAACAAGCTAAAGAATGAATGTATTAGAGCTAGAATAAAAGGAATCAAGCAAGAAACGATGAAACAAGCTAAAGAATGAATGTTAGAAGGTATTAGAGGTAGAATAAAAGGAATACAGCAAGGAATCAAGTAACAAGCTAAAGAATGAATGTTTTAGAGCTAGAATAAAAGGAATCAAGCAAGAATCGATGAAACAAGCTAAAGAATGAATGTTAGAAGGTATTAGAGCTAGAATAAAAGGAATACAGCAAGGAATCAAGTAACAAGCTAAAGAATGAATGTATTAGAGCTAGAATAAAAGGAATCAAGCAAGAAACGATGAAACAAGCTAAAGAATGAATGTTAGAAGGTATTAGAGCTAGAATAAAAGGAATACAGCAAGGAATCAAGTAAGAAGCTAAAGAATGAATGTATTAGAGCTAGAATAAAAGGAATCAAGCAAGAAACGATGAAACAAGCTAAAGAATGAATGTTAGAAGGTATTAGAGCTAGAATAAAAGGAATACAGCAAGGAATCAAGTAACAAGCTAAATAATGAATGTATTAGAGCTAGAATAAAAGGAATCAAGCAAGAAACGATGAAACAAGCTAAAGAATGAATGTTAGAAGGTATTAGAGCTAGAATAAACGGAATACAGCAAGGAATCAAGTAACAAGCTAAAGAATGAATGTATTAGAGCTAGAATCAAAGGAATCAAGCAAGAATCGATGAAACAAGCTAAAGAATGAATGTTAGAAGGTTTTAGAGCTAGAATAAAAGGAATACAGCAAGGAATCAAGTAACAAGCTAAAGAATGAATGTATTAGAGCTAGAATAAAAGGAATCAAGCAAGAAACGATGAAACAAGCTAAAGAATGAATGTTAGAAGGTATTAGAGCTAGAATAAAAGGAATACAGCAAGGAATCAAGTAACAAGCTAAAGAATGAATGTATTAGAGCTAGAATAAAGGGAATCAAGCAAGAAACGATGAAACAAGCTAAAGAATGAATGTTAGAAGGTATTAGAGCTAGAATAAAAGGAATACAGCAAGGAATCAAGTAAGAAGCTAAAGAATGAATGTATTAGAGCTAGAATAAAAGGAATCAAGCAAGAAACGATGAAACAAGCTAAAGAATGAATGTTAGAAGGTATTAGAGCTAGAATAAAAGGAATACAGCAAGGAATCAAGTAACAAGCTAAAGAATGAATGTATTAGAGCTAGAATAAAAGGAATCAAGCAAGAAACGATGAAACAAGCTAAAGAATGAATGTTAGAAGGTATTAGAGCTAGAATAAACGGAATACAGCAAGGAATCAAGTAACAAGCTAAAGAATGAATGTATTAGAGCTAGAATCAAAGGAATCAAGCAAGAATCGATGAAACAAGCTAAAGAATGAATGTTAGAAGGCATTAGAGCTAGAATAAAAGGAATACAGCAAGGAATCAAGTAACAAGCTAAAGAATGAATGTTTTAGAGCTAGAATAAAAGGAATCAAGCAAGAAACGATGAAACAAGCTAAAGAATGAATGTTAGAAGGTATTAGAGCTAGAATAAAAGGAATACAGCAAGGAATCAAGTAACAAGCTAAAGAATGAATGTTTTAGAGCTAGAATCAAAGGAATCAAGCAAGAAACGATGAAACAAGCTAAAGAATGAATGTTAGAAGGTATTAGAGCTAGAATAAAAGGAATACAGCAAGGAATCAAGTAAGAAGCTAAAGAATGAATGTATTAGAGGTAGAATAAAAGGAATCAAGCAAGAATCGATGAAACAAGCTAAAGAATGAATGTTAGAAGGTATTAGAGCTAGAATAAAAGGAATACAGCAAGGAATCAAGTAACAAGCTAAAGTATGAATGTATTAGAGCTAGAATAAAAGGAATCAAGCAAGAAACGATGAAACAAGCTAAAGAATGAATGTTAGAAGGTATTAGAGCTAGAATAAAAGGAATACAGCAAGGAATCAAGTAACAAGCTAAAGAATGAATGTATTAGAGCTAGAATAAAAGGAATCAAGCAAGAAACGATGAAACAAGCTAAAGAATGAATGTTAGAAGGTATTAGAGCTAGAATAAAAGGAATACAGCAAGGAATCAAGTAACAAGCTAAAGAATGAATGTATTAGAGCTAGAATAAAAGGAATCAAGCAAAAAACGATGAAACAAGCTAAAGAATGAATGTTAGAAGGTATTAGAGCTAGAATAAAAGGAATACAGCAAGGAATCAAGTAAAGCTAAAGAATGAATGTATTAGAGCTAGAATAAAAGGAATCAAGCAAGAAATGATGAAACAAGCTAAAGAATGAATGTTAGAAGGTATTAGAGCTAGAATAAACGGAATACAGCAAGGAATCAAGTAACAAGCTAAAGAATGAATGTATTAGAGCTAGAATAAAAGGAATCAAGCAAGAAACGATGAAACAAGCTAAAGAATGAATGTTAGAAGGTATTAGAGCTAGAATAAAAGGAATACAGCAAGGAATCAAGTAACAAGCTAAAGAATGAATGTATTAGAGCTAGAATAAAAGGAATCAGGCAAAAAACGATGAAACAAGCTAAAGAATGAATGTTAGAAGGTATTAGAGCTAGAATAAAAGGAATACAGCAAGGAATCAAGTAAAGCTAAAGAATGAATGTATTAGAGCTAGAATAAAAGGAATCAAGCAAGAAACGATGAAACAAGCTAAAGAATGAATGTTAGAAGGTATTAGAGCTAGAATAAAAGGAATACAGCAAGGAATCAAGTAACAAGCTAAAGAATGAATGTATTAGAGCTAGAATAAAAGGAATCAAGCAAGAAACGATGAAACAAGCTAAAGAATGAATGTTAGAAGGTATTAGAGCTAGAATAAAAGGAATACAGCAAGGAATCAAGTAACAAGCTAAAGAATGAATGTATTAGAGCTAGAATAAAAGGAATCAAGCAAAAAACGATGAAACAAGCTAAAGAATGAATGTTAGAAGGTATTAGAGCTAGAATAAAAGGAATACAGCAAGGAATCAAGTAAAGCTAAAGAATGAATGTATTAGAGCTAGAATAAAAGGAATCAAGCAAGAAATGATGAAACAAGCTAAAGAATGAATGTTAGAAGGTATTAGAGCTAGAATAAACGGAATACAGCAAGGAATCAAGTAACAAGCTAAAGAATGAATGTATTAGAGCTAGAATAAAAGGAATCAAGCAAGAAACGATGAAACAAGCTAAAGAATGAATGTTAGAAGGTATTAGAGCTAGAATAAAAGGAATACAGCAAGGAATCAAGTAACAAGCTAAAGAATGAATGTATTAGAGCTAGAATAAAAGGAATCAGGCAAGAAACGATGAAACAAGCTAAAGAATGAATGTTAGAAGGTATTAGAGCTAGAATAAACGGAATACAGCAAGGAATCAAGTAACAAGCTAAAGAATGAATGTATTAGAGCTAGAATAAAAGGAATCAAGCAAGAATCGATGAAACAAGCTAAAGAATGAATGTTAGAAGGTATTAGAGCTAGAATAAAAGGAATACAGCAAGGAATCAAGTAAGAAGCTAAAGAATGAATGTATTAGAGCTAGAATAAAAGGAATCAAGCAAGAAACGATGAAACAAGCTAAAGAATGAATGTTAGAAGATATTAGAGCTAGAATAAAAGGAATACAGCAAGGAATCAAGTAACAAGCTAAAGAATGAATGTATTAGAGCTAGAATAAAAGGAATCAAGCAAGAATCGATGAAACAAGCTAAAGAATGAATGTTAGAAGGTATTAGAGCTAGAATAAAAGGAATACAGCAAGGAATCAAGTAACAAGCTAAAGAATGAATGTATTAGAGCTAGAATAAAAGGAATCAAGCAAGAAACGATGAAACAAGCTAAAGATTGAATGTTAGAAGGTATTAGAGCTAGAATAAAAGGAATACAGCAAGGAATCAAGTAACAAGCTAAAGAATGAATGTATTAGAGCTAGAATAAAAGGAATCAAGCAAGAAACGATGAAACAAGCTAAAGAATGAATGTTAGAAGGTATTAGAGCTAGAATAAAAGGAATACAGCAAGGAATGAAGTAACAAGCTAAAGAATGAATGTATTAGAGCTAGAATAAAAGGAATCAAGCAAGAAACGATGAAACAAGCTAAAGAATGAATGTTAGAAGGTATTAGAGCTTGAATAAAAGGAATACAGCAAGGAATCAAGTAACAAGCTAAAGAATGAATGTATTAGAGCTAGAATAAAAGGAATCAAGCAAGAAACGATGAAACAAGCTAAAGAATGAATGTTAGAAGGTATTAGAGCTAGAATAAACCGAATACAGCAAGGAATCAAGTAACAAGCTAAAGAATGAATGTATTAGAGCTAGAATAAAAGGAATCAAGCAAGAAACGATGAAACAAGCTAAAGAATGAATGTTAGAAGGTATTAGAGCTAGAATAAACGGAATACAGCAAGGAATCAAGTAACAAGCTAAAGAATGAATGTATTAGAGCTAGAATAAAAGGAATCAAGCAAGAAACGATGAAACAAGCTAAAGAATGAATGTTAGAAGGTATTAGAGCTAGAATAAACGGAATACAGCAAGGAATCAAGTAACAAGCTAAAGAATGAATGTATTAGAGCTAGAATAAAAGGAATCAAGCAAGAAACGATGAAACAAGCTAAAGAATGAATGTTAGAAGGTATTAGAGCTAGAATAAAAGGAATACAGCAAGGAATCAAGTAACAAGCTAAAGAATGAATGTATTAGAGCTAGAATAAAAGGAATCAAGCAAGAAACGATGAAACAAGCTAAAGAATGAATGTTAGAAGGTATTAGAGCTAGAATAAACCGAATACAGCAAGGAATCAAGGAACAAGCTAAAGAATGAATGTATTAGAGCTAGAATAAAAGGAATCAAGCAAGAAACGATGAAACAAGCTAAAGAATGAATGTGAGAAGGTATTAGAGCTAGAATAAACGGAATACAGCAAGGAATCAAGTAACAAGCTAAAGAATGAATGTATTAGAGCTAGAATAAAAGGAATCAAGCAAGAAACGATGAAACAAGCTAAAGAATGAATGTTAGAAGGTATTAGAGCTAGAATAAAAGGAATACAGCAAGGAATCAAGTAACAAGCTAAAGAATGAATGTATTAGAGCTAGAATAAAAGGAATCAAGCAAGAATCGATGAAACAAGCTAAAGAATGAATGTTAGAAGGTATTAGAGCTAGAATAAAAGGAATACAGCAAGGAATCAAGTAACAAGCTAAAGAATGAATGTATTAGAGCTAGAATAAAAGGAATCAAGCAAGAAACGATGAAACAAGCTAAAGAATGAATGTTAGAAGGTATTAGAGCTAGAATAAAAGGAATACAGCAAGGAATCAAGTAACAAGCTAAAGTATGAATGTATTAGAGCTAGAATAAAAGGAATCAAGCAAGAAACGATGAAACAAGCTAAAGAATGAATGTTAGAAGGTATTAGAGCTAGAATAAAAGGAATACAGCAAGGAATCAAGTAACAAGCTAAAGAATGAATGTATTAGAGCTAGAATAAAAGGAATCAAGCAAGAAACGATGAAACAAGCTAAAGAATGAATGTTAGAAGGTATTAGAGCTAGAATAAAAGGAATACAGCAAGGAATCAAGTAACAAGCTAAAGAATGAATGTATTAGAGCTAGAATAAAAGGAATCAAGCAAAAAACGATGAAACAAGCTAAAGAATGAATGTTAGAAGGTATTAGAGCTAGAATAAAAGGAATACAGCAAGGAATCAAGTAAAGCTAAAGAATGAATGTATTAGAGCTAGAATAAAAGGAATCAAGCAAGAAATGATGAAACAAGCTAAAGAATGAATGTTAGAAGGTATTAGAGCTAGAATAAACGGAATACAGCAAGGAATCAAGTAACAAGCTAAAGAATGAATGTATTAGAGCTAGAATAAAAGGAATCAAGCAAGAAACGATGAAACAAGCTAAAGAATGAATGTTAGAAGGTATTAGAGCTAGAATAAAAGGAATACAGCAAGGAATCAAGTAACAAGCTAAAGAATGAATGTATTAGAGCTAGAATAAAAGGAATCAGGCAAAAAACGATGAAACAAGCTAAAGAATGAATGTTAGAAGGTATTAGAGCTAGAATAAAAGGAATACAGCAAGGAATCAAGTAAAGCTAAAGAATGAATGTATTAGAGCTAGAATAAAAGGAATCAAGCAAGAAACGATGAAACAAGCTAAAGAATGAATGTTAGAAGGTATTAGAGCTAGAATAAAAGGAATACAGCAAGGAATCAAGTAACAAGCTAAAGAATGAATGTATTAGAGCTAGAATAAAAGGAATCAAGCAAGAAACGATGAAACAAGCTAAAGAATGAATGTTAGAAGGTATTAGAGCTAGAATAAAAGGAATACAGCAAGGAATCAAGTAACAAGCTAAAGAATGAATGTATTAGAGCTAGAATAAAAGGAATCAAGCAAAAAACGATGAAACAAGCTAAAGAATGAATGTTAGAAGGTATTAGAGCTAGAATAAAAGGAATACAGCAAGGAATCAAGTAAAGCTAAAGAATGAATGTATTAGAGCTAGAATAAAAGGAATCAAGCAAGAAATGATGAAACAAGCTAAAGAATGAATGTTAGAAGGTATTAGAGCTAGAATAAACGGAATACAGCAAGGAATCAAGTAAGAAGCTAAAGAATGAATGTATTAGAGCTAGAATAAAAGGAATCAAGCAAGAAACGATGAAACAAGCTAAAGAATGAATGTTAGAAGGTATTAGAGCTAGAATAAAAGGAATACAGCAAGGAATCAAGTAACAAGCTAAAGAATGAATGTATTAGAGCTAGAATAAAAGGAATCAGGCAAGAAACGATGAAACAAGCTAAAGATTGAATGTTAGAAGGTATTAGAGCTAGAATAAAAGGAATACAGCAAGGAATCAAGTAACAAGCTAAAGAATGAATGTATTAGAGCTAGAATAAAAGGAATCAAGCAAGAAACGATGAAACAAGCTAAAGAATGAATGTTAGAAGGTATTAGAGCTAGAATAAAAGGAATACAGCAAGGAATGAAGTAACAAGCTAAAGAATGAATGTATTAGAGCTAGAATAAAAGGAATCAAGCAAGAAACGATGAAACAAGCTAAAGAATGAATGTTAGAAGGTATTAGAGCTTGAATAAAAGGAATACAGCAAGGAATCAAGTAACAAGCTAAAGAATGAATGTATTAGAGCTAGAATAAAAGGAATCAAGCAAGAAACGATGAAACAAGCTAAAGAATGAATGTTAGAAGGTATTAGAGCTAGAATAAACCGAATACAGCAAGGAATCAAGTAACAAGCTAAAGAATGAATGTATTAGAGCTAGAATAAAAGGAATCAAGCAAGAAACGATGAAACAAGCTAAAGAATGAATGTTAGAAGGTATTAGAGCTAGAATAAACGGAATACAGCAAGGAATCAAGTAACAAGCTAAAGAATGAATGTATTAGAGCTAGAATAAAAGGAATCAAGCAAGAAACGATGAAACAAGCTAAAGAATGAATGTTAGAAGGTATTAGAGCTAGAATAAAACGGAATACAGCAAGGAATCAAGTAACAAGCTAAAGAATGAATGTATTAGAGCTAGAATAAAAGGAATCAAGCAAGAAACGATGAAACAAGCTAAAGAATGAATGTTAGAAGGTATTAGAGCTAGAATAAAAGGAATACAGCAAGGAATCAAGTAACAAGCTAAAGAATGAATGTATTAGAGCTAGAATAAAAGGAATCAAGCAAGAAACGATGAAACAAGCTAAAGAATGAATGTTAGAAGGTATTAGAGCTAGAATAAACCGAATACAGCAAGGAATCAAGGAACAAGCTAAAGAATGAATGTATTAGAGCTAGAATAAAAGGAATCAAGCAAGAAACGATGAAACAAGCTAAAGAATGAATGTGAGAAGGTATTAGAGCTAGAATAAACGGAATACAGCAAGGAATCAAGTAACAAGCTAAAGAATGAATGTATTAGAGCTAGAATAAAAGGAATCAAGCAAGAAACGATGAAACAAGCTAAAGAATGAATGTTAGAAGGTATTAGAGCTAGAATAAAAGGAATACAGCAAGGAATCAAGTAACAAGCTAAAGAATGAATGTATTAGAGCTAGAATAAAAGGAATCAAGCAAGAATCGATGAAACAAGCTAAAGAATGAATGTTAGAAGGTATTAGAGCTAGAATAAAAGGAATACAGCAAGGAATCAAGTAACAAGCTAAAGAATGAATGTATTAGAGCTAGAATAAA
>JBAJHW010000024.1:319968-346536 GCA_037013535.1 Intellagama lesueurii
AACATTCATTCTTTAGCTTGTTTCATCGTTTCTTGCTTGATTCCTTTTATTCTAGCTCTAATACATTCATTCTTTAGCTTGTTACTTGATTCCTTGCTGTATTCCATTTATTCTAGCTCTAATACCTTCTAACATTTCATTCTTTTAGCTTGTTTCATCGTTTCTTGCTTGATTCCTTTTATTCTAGCTCTAATACATTCATTCTTTAGCTTGTTACTTGATTCCTTGCTGTATTCCATTTATTCTAGCTCTAATACCTTCTAACATTCATTCTTTAGCTTGTTTCATCGTTTCTTGCTTGATTCCTTTTATTCTAGCTCTAATACATTCATTCTTTAGCTTGTTACTTGATTCCTTGCTGTATTCCTTTTATTCTAGCTCTAATACCTTCTAACATTCATTCTTTAGCTTGTTTCATCGTTTCTTGCTTGATTCCTTTTATTCTAACTCTAATACATTCATTCTTTAGCTTGTTACTTGATTCCTTGCTGTATTCCTTTTATTCTAGCTCTAATACCTTCTAACATTCATTCTTTAGCTTGTTTCATCGTTTCTTGCTTGATTCCTTTTATTCTACCTCTAATACATTCATTCTTTAGCTTGTTACTTGATTCCTTGCTGTATTCCTATTATTCTAGCTCTAATACCTTCTAACATTCATACTTTAGCTTGTTTCATTGTTTCTTGCTTGATTCCTTTTATTCTAGCTCTAATACATTCATTCTTTAGCTTGTTACTTGATTCCTTGCTGTATTCCTTTTATTCTAGCTCTAATACCTTCTAACATTCATTCTTTTAGGGCTTGTTTCATCGTTTCTTGCTCGATTCCTTTTATTCTAGCTCTAATACATTCATTCTTTAGCTTGTTACTTGATTCTTTGCTGTATTCCTTTTATTCCAACTCTAATACCTTCTAACATTCATTCTTTAGCTTGTTTCATCGTTTCTTGCTTGATTCCTTTTATTCTAGCTCCAATACATTCATTCTTTAGCTTGTTACTTGATTCCTTGCTGTATTCCTTTTATTCTAGCTCTAATACCTTCTAACATTCATTCTTTAGCTTGTTTCATCGGTTCTTGCTTGATTCCTTTTATTCTACCTCTAATACATTCATTCTTTAGCTTGTTACTTGATTCCTTGCTGTATTCCTTTTATTCTAGCTCTAATACCTTCTAACATTCATTCTTTAGCTTGTTTCATCGTTTCTTGCTTGATTCCTTTTATTCTAGCTCTAATACATTCATTCTTTAGCTTTTTACTTGATTCCTTGCTGTATTCCTTTTATTCTAGCTCTAATACCTTCTAACATTCATTCTTTAGCTTGTTTCATCATTTCTTCCTTGATTCCTTTTATTCAAGCTCTAATACATTCATTCTTTAGCTTGTTACTTGATTCCTTGCTGTATTCCTATTATTCTAGCTCCAATACCTTCTAACATTCATTCTTTAGCTTGTTTCATCATTTCTTGCTTGATTCCTTTTATTCTAGCTCTAATACATTCATTCTTTAGCTTGTTACTTGATTCCTTGCTGTATTCCTTTTATTCTAGCTCTAATACCTTCTAACATTCATTCTTTAGCTTGTGTTCATCGATTTCTTGCTTGATTCCTTTTATTCTAGCTCTAATACATTCATTCTTTAGCTTGTTACTTGATTCCTTGCTGTATTCCTATTATTCTAGCTCCAATACCTTCTAACATTCATTCTTTAGCTTGTTTCATCATTTCTTGCTTGATTCCTTTTATTCTAGCTCTAATACATTCATTCTTTAGCTTGTTACTTGATTTCTTGCTCTATTCCTTTTATTCTAGCTCTAATACCTTCTAACGTTCATTCTTTAGCTTGTTTCATCATTTCTTGCTTGATTCCTTTTATTCTAGCTCTAATACATTCATTCTTTAGCTTGTTACTTGATTCCTTGCTGTATTCCTTTTATTCTAGCTCTAATACCTTCTAACGTTCATTCTTTAGCTTGTTTCATCATTTCTTGCTTGATTCCTTTTATTCTAGCTCTAATACATTCATTCTTTAGATTGCTACTTGATTCCTCGCTGTATTCCTATTATTCTAGCTCCAATACCTTCTAACATTCATTCTTTAGCTTGTTTCATCATTTCTTGCTTGATTCCTTTTATTCTAGCTCTAATACATTCATTCTTTAGCTTGTTACTTGATTCCTTGCTGTATTCCTTTTATTCTAGCTCCAATACCTTCTAACATTCATTCTTTAGCTTGTTTCATCATTTCTTGCTTGATTCCTTTTATTCTAGCTCTAATACATTCATTCTTTAGCTTGTTACTTGATTGCTTGCTGTTTTCCTTTTATTCTAGCTCCAATACCTTCTAACATTCATTCTTTAGCTTGTTTCATCATTTCTTGCTTGATTCCTTTTATTCTAGCTCTAATACATTCATTCTTTAGCTTGTTACTTGATTTCTTGCTGTATTCCTTTTATTCTAGCTCCAATACCTTCTAACATTCATTCTTTAGCTTGTTTCATCATTTCTTGCTTGATTCCTTTTATTCTAGCTCTAATACATTCATTCTTTAGCTTGTTTCATCATTTCTTGCTTGATTCCTTTTATTCTAGCTCTAATACATTCATTCTTTAGCTTGTTACTTGATTCCTTGCTATATTCCTTTTATTCTAGCTCTACCTTCTAACATTCATTCTTTAGCTTGTTTCATCATTTCTTGCTTGATTCCTCTTATTATAGCTCTAATACATTCATTCTTTAGCTTGTTACTTGATTGCTTGCTGTTTTCCTTTTATTCTAGCTCCAATACCTTCTAACATTCATTCTTTAGCTTGTTTCATCATTTCTTGCTTGATTCCTTTTATTCTAGCTCTAATACATTCATTCTTTAGCTTGTTACTTGATTTCTTGCTGTATTCCTTTTATTCTAGCTCCAATACCTTCTAACATTCATTCTTTAGCTTGTTTCATCATTTCTTGCTTGATTCCTTTTATTCTAGCTCTAATACATTCATTCTTTATCTTGTTACTTGATTCCTTGCTGTATTCCTTTTATTCTAGCTCCAATACCTTCTAACGTTCATTCTTTATCTTGTTTCATCATTTCTTGCTTGATTCCTTTTATTCTAGCTCTAATACATTCATTCTTTAGCTTGCTACTTGATTCCTTGCTGTATTCGTATTATTCTACCTCCAATACCTTCTAACATTCATTCTTTAGCTTGTTTCATCATTTCCTTCTTGATTCCTTTTATTCTAGTACTAATACATTCATTCTTTAGCTTGTTACTTGATTCCTTGCTGTATTCCTTTTATTCTAGCTCTAATACCTTCTAACATTCATTCTTTAGCTTGTTTCATCATTTCTTGCTTGATTCCTTTTATTCTAGCTCTAATACATTCATTCCTTAGCTTGTTACTTGATTCCTTGCTGTTTTCCTTTTATTCTAGCTCCAATACCTTCTAACATTCATTCTTTAGCTTGTTTCATCATTTCTTGCTTGATTCCTTTTATTCTAGCTCTAATACATTCATTCTTTAGCTTGTTACTTGATTTCTTGCTGTATTCCTTTTATTCTAGCTCCAATACCTTCTAACATTCATTCTTTAGTTTGTTTCATCATTTCTTGCTTGATTAATTTTATTCTAGCTCTAATACATTCATTCTTTAGCTTGTTACTTGATTCCTTGCTATATTCCTTTTATTCTAGCTCTAATACCTTCTAAGATTCATTCTTTAGCTTGTTTCATCATTTCTTGCTTGATTCCTTTTATTCTAGCTCTAATACATTCATTCTTTAGCTTGTTACTTGATTCCTTGCTGTATTCCTTTTATTCTAGCTCCAATACCTTCTAACATTCATTCTTTAGCTTGTTTCATCATTTCTTGCTTGATTCCTTTTATTCTAGCTCTAATACATTCATTCTTTAGCTTGTTATTTGATTCCTTGCTGTTTTCCTTTTATTCTAGCTCCAATACCTTCTAACATTCATTCTTTAGCTTGTTTCATCATTTCTTGCTTGATTCCTTTTATTCTAGCTCTAATACATTCATTCTTTTGCTTGTTACTTGATTTCTTGCTGTATTCCTTTTATTCTAGCTCCAATACCTTCTAACATTCATTCTTTAGCTTGTTTCATCATTTCTTGCTTGATTCCTTTTATTCTAGCTCTAATACATTCATTCTTTAGCTTGTTTCATCATTTCTTGCTTGATTCCTTTTATTCTAGCTCTAATACATTCATTCTTTAGCTTGTTACTTGATTCCTTGCTATATTCCTTTTATTCTAGCTCTACCTTCTAACATTCATTCTTTAGCTTGTTTCATCATTTCTTGCTTGATTCCTCTTATTATAGCTCTAATACATTCATTCTTTAGCTTGTTACTTGATTGCTTGCTGTTTTCCTTTTATTCTAGCTCCAATACCTTCTAAGATTCATTCTTTAGCTTGTTTCATCATTTCTTGCTTGATTCCTTTTATTCTAGCTCTAATACATTCATTCTTTAGCTTGTTACTTGATTTCTTGCTGTATTCCTTTTATTCTAGCTCCAATACCTTCTAACATTCATTCTTTAGCTTGTTTCATCATTTCTTGCTTGATTCCTTTTATTCTAGCTCTAATACATTCATTCTTTATCTTGTTACTTGATTCCTTGCTGTATTCCTTTTATTCTAGCTCCAATACCTTCTAACGTTCATTCTTTAGCTTGTTTCATCATTTCTTGCTTGATTCCTTTTATTCTAGCTCTAATACATTCATTCTTTAGCTTGCTACTTGATTCCTTGCTGTATTCGTATTATTCTACCTCCAATACCTTCTAACATCATTCTTTAGCTTGTTTCATCATTTCCTTCTTGATTCCTTTTATTCTAGTACTAATACATTCATTCTTTAGCTTGTTACTTGATTCCTTGCTGTATTCCTTTTATTCTAGCTCTAATACCTTCTAACATTCATTCTTTAGCTTGTTTCATCATTTCTTGCTTGATTCCTTTTATTCTAGCTCTAATACATTCATTCCTTAGCTTGTTACTTGATTCCTTGCTGTTTTCCTATTATTCTAGCTCCAATACCTTCTAACATTCATTCTTTAGCTTGTTTCATCATTTCTTGCTTGATTCCTTTTATTCTAGCTCTAATACATTCATTCTTTAGCTTGTTACTTGATTTCTTGCTGTATTCCTTTTATTCTAGCTCCAATACCTTCTAACATTCATTCTTTAGTTTGTTTCATCATTTCTTGCTTGATTCCTTTTATTCTAGCTCTAATACATTCATTCTTTAGCTTGTTACTTGATTCCTTGCTATATTCCTTTTATTCTAGCTCTAATACCTTCTAACATTCATTCTTTAGCTTGTTTCATCATTTCTTGCTTGATTCCTTTTATTCTAGCTCTAATACATTCATTCTTTAGCTTGTTACTTGATTCCTTGCTGTATTCCTTTTATTCTAGCTCCAATACCTTCTAACATTCATTCTTTAGCTTGTTTCATCATTTCTTGCTTGATTCCTTTTATTCTAGCTCTAATACATTCATTCTTTAGCTTGTTATTTGATTCCTTGCTGTTTTCCTTTTATTCTAGCTCTAATACCTTCTAACATTCATTCTTTAGCTTGTTTCATCATTTCTTGCTTGATTCCTTTTATTCTAGCTCTAATACATTCATTCTTTAGCTTGTTATTTGATTCCTTGCTGTTTTCCTTTTATTCTAGCTCCAATACCTTCTAACATTCATTCTTTAGCTTGTTTCATCATTTCTTGCTTGATTCCTTTTATTCTAGCTCTAATACATTCATTCTTTTGCTTGTTACTTGATTTCTTGCTGTATTCCTTTTATTCTAGCTCCAATACCTTCTAACATTCATTCTTTAGCTTGTTTCATCATTTCTTGCTTGATTCCTTTTATTCTAGCTCTAATACATTCATTCTTTAGCTTGTTTCATCATTTCTTGCTTGATTCCTTTTATTCTAGCTCTAATACATTCATTCTTTAGCTTGTTACTTGATTCCTTGCTATATTCCTTTTATTCTAGCTCTACCTTCTAACATTCATTCTTTAGCTTGTTTCATCATTTCTTGCTTGATTCCTCTTATTATAGCTCTAATACATTCATTCTTTAGCTTGTTACTTGATTGCTTGCTGTTTTCCTTTTATTCTAGCTCCAATACCTTCTAAGATTCATTCTTTAGCTTGTTTCATCATTTCTTGCTTGATTCCTTTTATTCTAGCTCTAATACATTCATTCTTTAGCTTGTTACTTGATTTCTTGCTGTATTCCTTTTATTCTAGCTCCAATACCTTCTAACATTCATTCTTTAGCTTGTTTCATCATTTCTTGCTTGATTCCTTTTATTCTAGCTCTAATACATTCATTCTTTATCTTGTTACTTGATTCCTTGCTGTATTCCTTTTATTCTAGCTCCAATACCTTCTAACGTTCATTCTTTAGCTTGTTTCATCATTTCTTGCTTGATTCCTTTTATTCTAGCTCTAATACATTCATTCTTTAGCTTGCTACTTGATTCCTTGCTGTATTCGTATTATTCTACCTCCAATACCTTCTAACATTCATTCTTTAGCTTGTTTCATCATTTCCTTCTTGATTCCTTTTATTCTAGTACTAATACATTCATTCTTTAGCTTGTTACTTGATTCCTTGCTGTATTCCTTTTATTCTAGCTCTAATACCTTCTAACATTCATTCTTTAGCTTGTTTCATCATTTCTTGCTTGATTCCTTTTATTCTAGCTCTAATACATTCATTCCTTAGCTTGTTACTTGATTCCTTGCTGTTTTCCTATTATTCTAGCTCCAATACCTTCTAACATTCATTCTTTAGCTTGTTTCATCATTTCTTGCTTGATTCCTTTTATTCTAGCTCTAATACATTCATTCTTTAGCTTGTTACTTGATTTCTTGCTGTATTCCTTTTATTCTAGCTCCAATACCTTCTAACATTCATTCTTTAGTTTGTTTCATCATTTCTTGCTTGATTCCTTTTATTCTAGCTCTAATACATTCATTCTTTAGCTTGTTACTTGATTCCTTGCTATATTCCTTTTATTCTAGCTCTAATACCTTCTAACATTCATTCTTTAGCTTGTTTCATCATTTCTTGCTTGATTCCTTTTATTCTAGCTCTAATACATTCATTCTTTAGCTTGTTACTTGATTCCTTGCTGTATTCCTTTTATTCTAGCTCCAATACCTTCTAACATTCATTCTTTAGCTTGTTTCATCATTTCTTGCTTGATTCCTTTTATTCTAGCTCTAATACATTCATTCTTTAGCTTGTTATTTGATTCCTTGCTGTTTTCCTTTTATTCTAGCTCCAATACCTTCTAACATTCATTCTTTAGCTTGTTTCATCATTTCTTGCTTGATTCCTTTTATTCTAGCTCTAATACATTCATTCTTTTGCTTGTTACTTGATTTCTTGCTGTATTCCTTTTATTCTAGCTCCAATACCTTCTAACATTCATTCTTTAGCTTGTTTCATCGTTTCTTGCTTGATTCCTTTTATTCTAGCTCTAATACATTCATTCTTTAGCTTGTTACTTGATTCCTTGCTGTATTCCTTTTATTCTAGCTCTAATACCTTCTAACATTCATTCTTTAGCTTGTTTCATCGTTTCTTGCTTGATTCCTTTTATTCTAGCTCTAATACATTCATTCTTTAGCTTGTTACTTGATTCCTTGCTATATTCCTTTTATTCTAGCTCTAATACCTTCTAACATTCATTCTTTAGCTTGTTTCATCATTTCTTGCTTGATTCCTTTTATTCTAGCTCTAAAACATTCATTCTTTAGCTTGTTACTTGATTCCTTGCTGTATTCCTTTTATTCTAGCTCCAATACCTTCTAACATTCATTCTTTAGCTTGTTTCATCATTTCTTGCTTGATTCCTTTTATTCTAGCTCTAATACATTCATTCTTTAGCTTGTTATTTGATTCCTTGCTGTTTTCCTTTTATTCTAGCTCCAATACCTTCTAACATTCATTCTTTAGCTTGTTTCATCATTTCTTGCTTGATTCCTTTTATTCTAGCTCTAATACATTCATTCTTTTGCTTGTTACTTGATTTCTTGCTGTATTCCTTTTATTCTAGCTCCAATACCTTCTAACATTCATTCTTTAGCTTGTTTCATCGTTTCTTGCTTGATTCCTTTTATTCTAGCTCTAATACATTCATTCTTTAGCTTGTTACTTGATTCCTTGCTGTATTCCTTTTTTTCTAGCTCTAATACCTTCTAACATTCATTCTTTAGCTTGTTTCATCGTTTCTTGCTTGATTCCTTTTATTTTAGCTCTAATACATTCATTCTTTAGCTTGTTACTTGATTCCTTGCTGTATTCCTTTTATTCTAGCTCTAATACCTTCTAACATTCATTCTTTAGCTTGTTTCATCGTTTCTTGCTTGATTCCTTTTATTCTAGCTCTAATACATTCATTCTTTAGCTTGTTACTTGATTCCTTGCTGTATTCCATTTATTCTAGCTCTAATACCTTCTAACATTCATTCTTTAACTTGTTTCATCGTTTCTTGCTTGATTCCTTTTATTCTAGCTCTAATACATTCATTCTTTAGCTTGTTACTTGATTCCTTGCTGTATTCCTTTTCTTCTAGCTCTAATACCTTCTAACATTCATTCTTTAGCTTTTTTCATCGTTTCTTGCTTGATTCCTTTTATTCTAGCTCTAATACATTCATTCTTTAGCTTGTTACTTGATTCCTTGCTGTATTCCTTTTATTCTAGCTCTAATACCTTCTAATATTCATTCTTTAGCTTGTTTCATCGTTTCTTGCTTGATTCCTTTTATTCTAGCTCTAATACATTCATTCTTTAGCTTGTTACTTGATTCCTTGCTGTATTCCGTTTATTCTAGCTCTAATACCTTCTAACATTCATTCTTTAGCTTGTTTCATCATTTCTTGCTTGATTCCTTTTATTCTACCTCTAATACATTCATTCTTTAGCTTGTTACTTGATTCCTTGCTGTATTCCTTTTATTCTAGCTCCAATACCTTCTAACATTCATTCTTTAGCTTGTTTCATCGTTTCTTGCTTGATTCCTTTTATTCTAGCTCTAATACATTCATTCTTTAGCTTGTTACTTGATTCCTTGCTGTATTCCTTTTATTCTAGCTCTAATACCTTCTAACATTCATTCTTTAGCTTGTTTCATCGTTTCTTGCTTGATTCCTTTTATTTTAGCTCTAATACATTCATTCTTTAGCTTGTTACTTGATTCCTTGCTGTATTCCTTTTATTCTAGCTCTAATACCTTCTAACATTCATTCTTTAGCTTGTTTCATCGTTTCTTGCTTGATTCCTTTTATTCTAGTAATACATTTCATTCTTTAGCTTGTTACTTGATTCCTTGCTGTATTCCATTTATTCTAGCTCTAATACCTTCTAACATTCATTCTTTAACTTGTTTCATCGTTTCTTGCTTGATTCCTTTTATTCTAGCTCTAATACATTCATTCTTTAGCTTGTTACTTGATTCCTTGCTGTATTCCTTTTTTTCTAGCTCTAATACCTTCTAACATTCATTCTTTAGCTTGTTTCATCGTTTCTTGCTTGATTCCTTTTATTCTAGCTCTAATACATTCATTCTTTAGCTTGTTACTTGATTCCTTGCTGTATTCCTTTTCTTCTAGCTCTAATACCTTCTAACATTCATTCTTTAGCTTGTTTCATCGTTTCTTGCTTGATTCCTTTTATTCTAGCTCTAATACATTCATTCTTTAGCTTGTTACTTGATTCCTTGCTGTATTCCATTTATTCTAGCTCTAAATACCTTCTAACATTCATTCTTTAGCTTGTTTCATCGTTTCTTGCTTGATTCCTTTTATTCTAGCTCTAATACATTCATTCTTTAGCTTATTACTTGATTCCTTGCTGTATTCCTTTTATTCTAGCCTCTAATACCTTCTAACATTCATTCTTTAGCTTGTTTCATCGTTTCCTGCTTGATTCCTTTTATTCTAGCTCTAATACATTCATTCTTTAGCTTGTTACTTGATTCCTTGCTGTATTCCGTTTATTCTATCTCTAATACCTTCTAACATTCATTCTTTAGCTTGTTTCATTGTTTCTTGCTTGATTCCTTTTATTCTAGCTCTAATACATTCATTCTTTAGCTTGTTACTTGATTCCTTGCTGTATTCCTTTTATTCTAGCTCTAATACCTTCTAACATTCATTCTTTAGCTTGTTTCATCGTTTCTTGCTTGATTCTTTTTATTCTAACTCTAATACATTCATTCTTTAGCTTGTTACTTGATTCCTTGCTGTATTCCTTTTATTCTAGCTCTAATACCTTCTAACATTCATTCTTTCGCTTGTTTCATCGTTTCTTGCTTGATTCCTTTTATTCTAGCTCTAATACATTCATTCTTTAGCTTGTTACTTGATTCCTTGCTGTATTCCTATTATTCTAGCTCTAATACCTTCTAACATTCATACTTTAGCTTGTTTCATTGTTTCTTGCTTGATTCCTTTTATTCTAGCTCTAATACATTCATTCTTTAGCTTGTTACTTGATTCCTTGCTGTATTCCATTTATTCTAGCTCTAATACCTTCTAACATTCATTCTTTAACTTGTTTCATCGTTTCTTGCTTGATTCCTTTTATTCTAGCTCTAATACATTCATTCTTTAGCTTGTTACTTGATTCCTTGCTGTATTCCTTTTATTCTAGCTCTAATACCTTCTAACATTCATTCTTTCGCTTGTTTCATCGTTTCTTGCTTGATTCCTTTTATTCTACCTCTAATACATTCATTCTTTAGCTTGTTACTTGATTCCTTGCTGTATTCCTATTATTCTAGCTCTAATACCTTCTAACATTCATTCTTTAGCTTGTTTCATCGTTTCTTGCTTGATTCCTTTTATTCTAGCTCTAATACATTCATTCTTTAGCTTGTTACTTGATTCCTTGCTGTATTCCATTTATTCTAGCTCTAATACCTTCTAACATTCATTCTTTAACTTGTTTCATCGTTTCTTGCTTGATTCCTTTTATTCTAGCTCTAATACATTCATTCTTTAGCTTGTTACTTGATTCCTTGCTGTATTCCTTTTATTCTAGCTCTAATACCTTCTAACATTCATTCTTTCGCTTGTTTCATCGTTTCTTGCTTGATTCCTTTTATTCTTATTCTACCTCTAATACATTCATTCTTTAGCTTGTTACTTGATTCCTTGCTGTATTCCTATTATTCTAGCTCTAATACCTTCTAACATTCATTCTTTAGCTTGTTTCATCGTTTCTTGCTTGATTCCTTTTATTCTAGCTCTAATACATTCATTCTTTAGCTTGTTACTTGATTCCTTGCTGTATTCCATTTATTCTAGCTCTAATACCTTCTAACATTCATTCTTTAACTTGTTTCATCGTTTCTTGCTTGATTCCTTTTATTCTAGCTCTAATACATTCATTCTTTATTAGCTTGTTACTTGATTCCTTGCTGTATTCCTTTTATTCTAGCTCTAATACCTTCTAACATTCATTCTTTAGCTTGTTTCATCGTTTCTTGCTTGATTCCTTTTATTCTAGCTCTAATACATTCATTCTTTAGCTTGTTACTTGATTCCTTGCTGTATTCCATTTATTCTAGCTCTAATACCTTCTAACATTCATTCTTTAACTTGTTTTCATCGTTTCTTGCTTGATTCCTTTTATTCTAGCTCTAATACATTCATTCTTTAGCTTGTTACTTGATTCCTTGCTGTATTCCTTTTCTTCTAGCTCTAATACCTTCTAACATTCATTCTTTAGCTTGTTTCATCGTTTCTTGCTTGATTCCTTTTATTCTAGCTCTAATACATTCATTCTTTAGCTTGTTACTTGATTCCTTGCTGTATTCCGTTTATTCTAGCTCTAATACCTTCTAACATTCATTCTTTAGCTTGTTTCATCATTTCTTGCTTGATTCCTTTTATTCTAGCTCTAATACATTCATTCTTTAGCTTGTTACTTGATTCCTTGCTGTATTTCCTTTTATTCTAGCTCCAAATACCTTCTAACATTCATTCTTTAGCTTGTTTCATCGTTTCTTGCTTGATTCCTTTTATTCTAGCTCTAATACATTCATTCTTTAGCTTGTTACTTGATTCCTTGCTGTATTCCTTTTCTTCTAGCTCTAATACCTTCTAACATTCATTCTTTAGCTTGTTTCATCGTTTCTTGCTTGATTCCTTTTATTTTAGCTCTAATACATTCATTCTTTAGCTTGTTACTTGATTCCTTGCTGTATTCCTTTTTCTTCTAGCTCTAATACCTTCTAACATTTCATTCTTTAGCTTGTTTCATCGTTTCTTGCTTGATTCCTTTTATTTTAGCTCTAATACATTCATTCTTTAGCTTGTTACTTGATTCCTTGCTGTATTCATTTTATTCTAGCTCTAATACCTTCTAACATTCATTCTTTAGCTTGTTTCATCATTTCTTGCTTGATTCCTTTTATTCTAGCTCTAATACATTCATTCTTTAGCTTGTTACTTGATTCCTTGCTGTATTCCTTTTATTCTAGCTCCAATACCTTCTAACATTCATTCTTTAGCTTGTTTCATCGTTTCTTGCTTGATTCCTTTTATTCTAGCTCTAATACATTCATTCTTTAGCTTTGTTACTTGATTCCTTGCTGTATTCCTTTTCTTCTAGCTCTAATACCCTTCTAACATTCATTCTTTAGCTTGTTTCATCGTTTCTTGCTTGATTCCTTTTATTCTAGCTCTAATACATTCATTCTTTAGCTTGTTACTTGATTCCTTGCTGTAATTTCCTTTTCTTCTAGCTCTAATACCTTCTAACATTCATTCTTTAGCTTGTTTCATCGTTTCTTGCTTGATTCCTTTTATTTTAGCTCTAATACATTCATTCTTTAGCTTGTTACTTGATTTCCTTGCTGTATTCATTTTATTCTAGCTCTAATACCTTCTAACATTCATTTCTTTAGCTTGTTTCATCGTTTCTTGCTTGATTCCTTTTATTCTAGCTCTAATACATTCATTCTTTAGCTTGTTACTTGATTCCTTGCTGTATTCCATTTATTCTAGCTCTAATACCTTCTAACATTCATTCTTTAGCTTGTTTCATCGTTTCTTGCTTGATTCCTTTTATTCTAGCTCTGAATACATTCATTCTTTAGCTTAGTTACTTGATTCCTTTGCTGTATTCCTTTTATTCTAGCTCTAATACCTTCTAACATTCATTCTTTAGCTTGTTTCATCGTTTCCTGCTTGATTCCTTTTATTCTAACTCTAATACATTCATTCTTTTAGCTTGTTACTTGATTCCTTGCTGTATTCCTTTTATTCTAGCTCTAATACCTTCTAACATTCATTTCTTTCGCTTGTTTCATCGTTTCTTGCTTGATTCCTTTTATTCTAGCCTCTAATACATTCATTCTTTAGCTTGTTACTTGATTCCTTGCTGTATTCCTATTATTCTAGCTCTAATACCTTCTAACATTCATACTTTAGCTTGTTTACATTGTTTCTTGCTTGATTCCTTTTATTCTAGCTCTAATACATTCATTCTTTAGCTTGTTACTTGATTCCTTGCTGTATTCCATTTATTCTAGCTCTAATACCTTCTAACATTCATTCTTTAACTTGTTTCATCGTTTCTTGCTTGATTCCTTTTATTCTAGCTCTAATACATTCATTCTTTAGCTTGTTACTTGATTCCTTGCTGTATTCCTTTTATTCTAGCTCTAATACCTTCTAACATTCATTCTTTCGCTTGTTTCATCGTTTCTTGCTTGATTCCTTTTATTCTACCTCTAATACATTCATTCTTTAGCTTGTTACTTGATTCCTTGCTGTATTCCTATTATTCTAGCTCTAATACCTTCTAACATTCATTCTTTAGCTTGTTTCATCGTTTCTTGCTTGATTCCTTTTATTCTAGCTCTAATACATTCATTCTTTAGCTTGGTTACTTGATTCCTTGCTGTATTCCATTTATTCTAGCTCTAATACCTTCTAACATTCATTCTTTAGAATTGTGTCATCGTTTCTTGCTTGATTCCTTTTTATTCTAGCTCTAATACATTCATTTCTTTAGCTTGTTACTTGATTCCTTGCTGTATTCCTTTTCTTCTAGCTCTAATACCCTTCTAACATTCATTCTTTAGCTTTGTTTCATCGTTTCTTGCTTGATTCCTTTTATTCTAGCTCTAATACATTCATTCTTTAGCTTGTTACTTGATTCCTTGCTGTATTCATTTTATTCTAGCTCTAATACCTTCTAACATTCATTCTTTAGCTTGTTTCATCATTTCTTGCTTGATTCCTTTTATTCTAGCTCTAATACATTCATTCTTTAGCTTGTTACTTGATTTCTTGCTGTATTCCTTTTATTCTAGCTCCAATACCTTCTAACATTCATTCTTTAGCTTGTTTCATTCATTTCTTGCTTGATTCCTTTATTTCTAGCTCTTAATACATTCATTCTTTAGCTTGTTACTTGATTCCTTGCTGTTTTCCTTTTTATTCTAGCTCCAATACCTTCTAACATTCATTCTTTAGCTTGTTTCATCATTTCTTGCTTGATTCCTTTTTATTCTAGCTCTAATACATTCATTCTTTAGCTTGTTACTTGATTTCTTGCTGTATTCCTTTTATTCTAGCTCCAATACCTTCTAACATTCATTCTTTAGCTTGTTTCATCATTTCTTGCTTGATTTCTTTTATTCTAGCTCTAATACATTCATTCTTTAGCTTGTTACTTGATTCCTTGCTGTATTCCATTTATTCTAGCTCTAATACCTTCTAACATTCATTCTTTAAACTTGTTTCATCGTTTCTTGCTTGATTCCTTTTATTCTAGCTCTAATACATTCATTCTTTAGCTTGTTACTTGATTCCTTGCTGTATTCCTTTTATTCTAGCTCTAATACCTTCTAACATTCATTCTTTCGCTTGTTTCATCGTTTCTTGCTTGATTCCTTTTTATTCTACCTCTAATACATTCATTCTTTAGCTTGTTACTTGATTCCTTGCTGTATTCCTATTATTCTAGCTCTAATACCTTCTAACATTCATTCTTTAGCTTGTTTCATCGTTTCTTGCTTGATTCCTTTTATTCTAGCTCTAATACATTCATTCTTTAGCTTGTTACTTGATTCCTTGCTGTATTCCATTTTATTCTAGCCTCTAATACCTTCTAACATTCATTCTTTAAATTGTGTCATCGTTTCTTGCTTGATTCCTTTTATTCTAGCTCTAATACATTCATTCTTTAGCTTGTTACTTGATTCCTTGCTGTATTCCTTTTCTTCTAGCTCTAATACCCTTCTAACATTCATTCTTTAGCTTGTTTCATCGTTTCTTGCTTGATTCCTTTTATTCTAGCTCTAATACATTCATTCTTTAGCTTGTTACTTGATTCCTTGCTGTATTCATTTTATTCTAGCTCTAATACCTTCTAACATTCATTCTTTAGCTTGTTTCATCATTTCTTGCTTGATTCCTTTTATTCTAGCTCTAATACATTCATTCTTTAGCTTGTTACTTGATTTCTTGCTGTATTCCTTTTATTCTAGCTCCAATACCTTCTAACATTCATTCTTTAGCTTGTTTCATCATTTCTTGCTTGATTCCTTTTATTCTAGCTCTAATACATTCATTCTTTAGCTTGTTACTTGATTCCTTGCTGTTTTCCTTTTATTCTAGCTCCAGATACCTTCTATACATTCATTCTTTAGCTTGTTTCATCATTTTCTTGCTTGAATTCCTTTTATTCTAGCTCTAATACATTCATTCTTTAGCTTGTTACTTGATTTCTTGCTGTATTCCTTTTATTCTAGCTCCAATACCTTCTCTAACATTCATTCTTTAGCTTGTTTTCATCATTTCTTGCTTGATTTCTTTTATTCTAGCTCTAATACATTCATTCTTTAGCTTGTTACTTGATTCCTTGCTATATTCCTTTTATTCTTGCTCCAATACCTTTCTAACATTCATTCTTTAGCTTGTTTCATCATTTCTTGCTTGATTCCTTTTATTCTAGCTCTAATACATTCATTCTTTAGCTTGTTACTTGATTTCTTGCTGTATTCCTTTTATTCTAGCTCCAATACCTTCTAACATTCATTCTTTAGCTTGTTTCATCATTTCTTGCTTGATTCCTTTTATTCTAGCTCTAATACATTCATTCTTTAGCTTGTTACTTGATTCCTTGCTGTTTTCCTTTTATTCTAGCTCCAATACCTTCTAACATTCATTCTTTAGCTTGTTTCATCATTTCTTGCTTGATTCCTTTTATTCTAGCTCTAATACATTCATTCTTTAGCTTGTTACTTGATTTCTTGCTGTATTCCTTTTATTCTAGCTCCAATACCTTCTAACATTCATTCTTTAGCTTGTTTCATCATTTCTTGCTTGATTTCTTTTTATTCTAGCTCTAATACATTCATTCTTTAGCTTGTTACTTGATTCCTTGCTGTATTCCATTTATTCTAGCTCTAATACCTTCTAACATTCATTCTTTAACTTGTTTCATCGTTTCTTGCTTGATTCCTTTTATTCTAGCTCTAATACATTCATTCTTTAGCTTGTTACTTGATTCCTTTGCTGTATTCCTTTTATTCTAGCTCTAATACCTTCTAACATTCATTCTTTCGCTTGTTTCATCGTTTCTTGCTTGATTCCTTTTATTCTACCTCTAATACATTCATTCTTTAGCTTGTTACTTGATTCCTTGCTGTATTCCTATTATTCTAGCTCTAATACCTTCTAACATTCATTCTTTAGCTTGTTTCATCGTTTCTTGCTTGATTCCTTTTATTCTAGCTCTAATACATTCATTCTTTTAGCTTGTTACTTGATTCCTTGCTGTATTCCATTTATTCTAGCTCTAATACCTTCTAACATTCATTCTTTAAATTGTGTCATCGTTTCTTGCTTGATTCCTTTTATTCTAGCTCTAATACATTCATTCTTTAGCTTGTTACTTGATTCCTTGCTGTATTCCTTTTCTTCTAGCTCTAATACCTTCTAACATTCATTCTTTAGCTTGTTTCATCGTTTCTTGCTTGATTCCTTTTATTCTAGCTCTAATACATTCATTCTTTAGCTTGTTACTTGATTCCTTGCTGTATTCATTTATATTCTAGCTCTAATACCTGTCTAACATTCATTCTTTAGCTTGTTTCATCATTTCTTGCTTGATTCCTTTTATTCTAGCTCTAATACATTCATTCTTTAGCTTGTTACTTGATTTCTTGCTGTATTCCTTTTATTCTAGCTCCAATACCTTCTAACATTCATTCTTTAGCTTGTTTCATCATTTCTTGCTTGATTCCTTTTATTCTAGCTCTAATATTCATTCTTTAGCTTGTTACTTGATTCCTTGCTGTTTTCCTTTTATTCTAGCTCCAATACCTTCTAACATTCATTCTTTAGCTTGTTTCATCATTTCTTGCTTGATTCCTTTTTATTCTAGCTCTAATACATTCATTCTTTAGCTTGTTACTTGATTTCTTGCTGTATTCCTTGTTATTCTAGCTCCAATACCTTCTAACATTCAATTCTTTAGCTTGTTTCATCATTTCTTGCTTGATTTCTTTTATTCTAGCTCTAATACATTCATTCTTTAGCTTGTTACTTGATTCCTTGCTATATTCCTTTTATTCTTGCTCCAATACCTTCTAACATTCATTCTTTAGCTTGTTTCATCATTTCTTGCTTGATTCCTTTTATTCTAGCTCTAATACATTCATTCTTTAGCTTGTTTACTTGATTCCTTGCTGTATTCCTTTTATTCTAGCTCCAATACCTTCTAACGTTCATTCTTTAGCTTGTTTCATCATTTCTTGCTTGATTCCTTTTATTCTAGCTCTAATACATTCATTCTTTAGCTTGCTACTTGATTCCTTGCTGTATTCCTATTATTCTAGCTCCAATACCTTCTAACATTCATTCTTTAGCTTGTTTCATCATTTCCTGCTTGATTCCTTTTATTCTAGCTCTAATACATTCATTCTTTAGCTTGTTACTTGATTCCTTGCTGTATTCCTTTTATTCTAGCTCCAATACCTTCTAACATTCATTCTTTAGCTTGTTTCATCATTTCTTGCTTGATTCCTTTTATTCTAGCTCTAATACATTCATTCTCTTAGCTTGTTACTTGATTCCTTGCTGTTTTCCTTTTATTATAGCTCCAATACCTTCTAACATTCATTCTTTAGCTTGTTTCATCATTTCTTGCTTGATTCCTTTTATTCTAGCTCTAATACATTCATTCTTTAGCTTGTTACTTGATTTCTTGCTGTATTCCATATATTCTAGCTCCAATACCTTCTAACATTCATTCTTTAGCTTGTATTCATCATTTCTTGCTTGATTCCTTTTATTCTAGCTCTAATACATTCATTCTTTAGCTTGTTACTTGATTCCTTGCTGTATTCCATTTATTCTAGCTCTAATACCTTCTAACATTCATTCTTTAACTTGTTTCATCGTTTCTTGCTTGATTCCTTTTATTCTAGCTCTAATACATTCATTCTTTAGCTTGTTACTTGATTCCTTGCTGTATTCCTATTATTCTAGCTCCAATACCTTCTAACATTCATTCTTTAGCTTGTTTCATCATTTCCTGCTCTTGATTCCTTTTATTCTAGCTCTAATACATTCATTCTTTAGCTTGTTACTTGATTCCTTGCTGTATTCCTTTTATTCTAGCTCCAATACCTTTCTAACATTCATTCTTTAGCTTGTTTCATCATTTCTTGCTTGATTCCTTTTATTCTAGCTCTAATACATTCATTCTTTAGCTTGTTACTTGATTCCTTGCTGTTTTCCTTTTATTCTAGCTCCAATACTCTTCTAACATTCATTCTTTAGCTTGTTTCATCGATTTCTTGCTTGATTCCTTTTATTCTAGCTCTAATACATTCATTCTTTAGCTTGGTTACTTGATTTCTTGCTGTAATTCCTTTTATTCTAGCTCCAATACCTTCTAACATTCATTTCTTTAGCTTGTTTCATCATTTCTTGCTTGATTTCTTTTATTCTAGCTCTAATACATTCATTCTTTAGCTTGTTACTTGATTCCTTGCTGTATTCCATTTATTCTAGCTCTAATACCTTCTAACATTCATTCTTTAACTTGTTTCATCGTTTCTTGCTTGATTCCTTTTTATTCTAGCTCTAATACATTCATTCTTTAGCTTGTTACTTGATTCCTTGCTGTATTCCTTTTATTCTAGCTCTAATACCTTCTAACATTCATTCTTTCGCTTGTTTCATCGTTTCTTGCTTGATTCCTTTTATTCTACCTCTAATACATTCATTCTTTAGCTTGTTACTTGATTCCTTGCTGTATTCCTATTATTCTAGCTCTAATACCTTCTAACATTCATTCTTTAGCTTGTTTCATCGTTTCTTGCTTGATTCCTTTTATTCTAGCTCTAATACATTCATTCTTTAGCTTGTTACTTGATTCCTTGCTGTATTCCATTTATTCTAGCTCTAATACCTTTCTAACATTCATTCTTTAAATTGTGTCATCGTTTCTTGCTTGATTCCTTTTATTCTAGCTCTAATACATTCATTCTTTAGCTTGTTACTTGATTCCTTGCTGTATTCCTTTTCTTCTAGCTCTAATACCTTCTAACATTCATTCTTTAGCTTGTTTCATCGTTTCTTGCTTGATTCCTTTTATTCTAGCTCTAATACATTCATTCTTTAGCTTGTTACTTGATTCCTTGCTGTATTCATTTTATTCTAGCTCTAATACCTTCTAACATTCATTCTTTAGCTTGTTTCATCATTTCTTGCTTGATTCCTTTTATTCTAGCTCTAATACATTCATTCTTTAGCTTGTTACTTGATTTCTTGCTGTATTCCTTTTATTCTAGCTTCCAATACCTTCTAACATTCATTCTTTAGCTTGTTTCATCATTTCTTGCTTGATTCCTTTTATTCTAGCTCTAATACATTCATTCTTTAGGCTTGTTACTTGATTCCTTGCTGTTTTCCTTTTATTCTAGCTCCAATACCTTCTAACATTCATTCTTTAGCTTGTTTCATCATTTCTTGCTTGATTCCTTTTTATTCTAGCTCTAATACATTCATTCTTTAGCTTGTTACTTGATTTCTTGCTGTATTCCTTTTATTCTAGCTCCGAATACCTTCTAACATTCATTCTTTAGCTTGTTTCATCATTTCTTGCTTGATTTCTTTTATTCTAGCTCTAATACATTCATTCTTTAGCTTGTTACTTGATTCCTTGCTATATTCCTTTTATTCTTGCTCCAATAGCCTTCTAACATTCATTCTTTAGCTTGTTTCATCATTTCCTTGCTTGATTCCTTTTATTCTAGCTCTAATACATTCATTCTTTAGCTTGTTACTTGATTTCTTGCTGTATTCCTTTTATTCTAGCTCCAATACCTTCTAACATTCATTCTTTAGCTTGTTTCATCATTTCTTGCTTGATTCCTTTTATTCTAGCTCTAATACATTCATTCTTTAGCTTGTTACTTGATTCCTTGCTGTTTTTCCTTTTATTCTAGCTCCAATACCTTCTAACATTCATTCTTTAGCTTGTTTCATCATTTCTTGCTTGATTCCTTTTATTCTAGCTCTAATACATTCATTCTTTAGCTTGTTACTTGATTTCTTGCTGTATTCCTTTTATTCTAGCTCCAATACCTTCTAACATTCATTCTTTAGCTTGTTTCATCATTTCTTGCTTGATTTCTTTTTATTCTAGCTCTAATACATTCATTCTTTAGCTTGTTACTTGATTCCTTGCTGTATTCCATTTATTCTAGTCTCTAATACCTTCTAACATTCATTCTTTAACTTGTTTCATCGTTTCTTGCTTGATTCCTTTTATTCTAGCTCTAATACATTCATTCTTTAGCTTGTTACTTGATTCCTTGCTGTATTCCTTTTATTCTAGCTCTAATACCTTCTAACATTCATTCTTTCGCTTGTTTCATCGTTTCTTGCTTGATTCCTTTTATTCTACCTCTAATACATTCATTCTTTAGCTTGTTACTTGATTCCTTGCTGTATTCCTATTATTCTAGCTCTAATACCTTCTAACATTCATTCTTTAGCTTGTTTCATCGTTTCTTGCTTGATTCCTTTTATTCTAGCTCTAATACATTCATTCTTTAGCTTGTTACTTGATTCCTTGCTGTATTCCATTTATTCTAGCTCTAATACCTTCTAACATTCATTCTTTAAATTGTGTCATCGTTTCTTGCTTGATTCCTTTTATTCTAGCTCTAATACATTCATTCTTTAGCTTGTTACTTGATTCCTTGCTGTATTCCTTTTCTTCTAGCTCTAATACCTTCTAACATTCATTCTTTAGCTTGTTTCATCGTTTCTTGCTTGATTCCTTTTATTCTAGCTCTAATACATTCATTCTTTAGCTTGTTACTTGATTCCTTGCTGTATTCATTTTATTCTAGCTCTAATACCTTCTAACATTCATTCTTTAGCTTGTTTCATCATTTCTTGATTCCTTTTATTCTAGCTCTAATACATTCATTCTTTAGCTTGTTACTTGATTTCTTGCTGTATTCCTTTTATTCTAGCTCCAATACCTTCTAACATTCATTCTTTAGCTTGTTTCATCATTTCTTGCTTGATTCCTTTTATTCTAGCTCTAATACATTCATTCTTTAGCTTGTTACTTGATTCCTTGCTGTTTTCCTTTTATTCTAGCTCCAATACCTTCTAACATTCATTCTTTAGCTTGTTTCATCATTTCTTGCTTGATTCCTTTTATTCTAGCTCTAATACATTCATTCTTTAGCTTGTTACTTGATTTCTTGCTGTATTCCTTTTATTCTAGCTCCAATACCTTCTAACATTCATTCTTTAGCTTGTTTCATCATTTCTTGCTTGATTTCTTTTATTCTAGCTCTAATACATTCATTCTTTAGCTTGTTACTTGATTCCTTGCTATATTCCTTTTATTCTTGCTCCAATACCTTCTAACATTCATTCTTTAGCTTGTTTCATCATTTCTTGCTTGATTCCTTTTATTCTAGCTCTAATACATTCATTCTTTAGCTTGTTACTTGATTCCTTGCTGTATTCCTTTTATTCTAGCTCCAATACCTTCTAACGTTCATTCTTTAGCTTGTTTCATCATTTCTTGCTTGATTCCTTTTATTCTAGCTCTAATACATTCATTCTTTAGCTTGCTACTTGATTCCTTGCTGTATTCCTATTATTCTAGGCTCCAATACCTTCTAACATTCATTCTTTAGCTTGTTTCATCGATTTCCTGCTTGATTCCTTTTATTCTAGCTCTAATACATTCATTCTTTAGCTTGTTACTTGATTCCTTGCTGTATTCCTTTTATTCTAGCTCCAATACCTTCTAACATTCATTCTTTAGCTTGTTTTCATCATTTCTTGCTTGATTCCTTTTATTCTAGCTCTAATACATTCATTCCTTAGCTTGTTACTTGATTCCTTGCTGTTTTCCTTTTATTATAGCTCCAATACCTTCTAACATTCATTCTTTAGCTTGTTTTCATCATTTCTTGCTTGATTTCCTTTTATTCTAGCTCTAATACATTCATTCTTTAGCTTGTTACTTGATTTCTTGCTGTATTCCATTTATTCTAGCTCCAATACCTTCTAACATTCATTCTTTAGCTTGTTTCATCATTTCTTGCTTGATTCCTTTTATTCTAGCCTCTAATACATTCATTCTTTAGCTTGTTACTTGATTCCTTGCTATATTCCTTTTTATTCTAGCTCTAATACCTTCTAACATTCATTCTTTAGCTTGTTTCATCATTTCCTGCTTGATTCCTTTTATTCTAGCTCTAATACATTCATTCTTTAGCTTGTTACTTGATTCCTTGCTGTATTCCTTTTATTCTAGCTCCAATACCTTCTAACATTCATTCTTTAGCTTGTTTCATCATTTCTTGCTTGATTCCTTTTATTCTAGCTCTAATACATTCATTCTTTAGCTTGTTACTTGATTCCTTGCTGTATTCCTTTTTATTCTAGCTCTAATACCTTCTAACATTCGTTCTTTAGCTTGTTTCATCGTTTCTTGCTTGATTCCTTTTATTCTAGCTCCAATACATTCATTCTTTAGCTTGTTACTTGATTCCTTGCTGTATTCCTTTTACTCTAGCTCTAATACCTTCTAACATTCATTCTTTAGCTTGTTTCATCATTTCTTGCTTGATTCCTTTTATTCTAGCCTCTAATACATTCATTCTTTAGCTTGTTACTTGATTCCTTGCTGTATTCCTTTTTATTCTAGCTCTAATACCTTCTAACATTCATTCTTTAGCTTGTTTCATCATTTCTTGCTTGATTCCTTTTTATTCTACCGCTAATACATTCATTCTTTAGCTTGTTACTTGATTTCTTGCTGTATTCCTTTTATTCTAGCTCCAATACCTTCTAACATTCATTCTTTAGCTTGTTTCATCATTTCTTGCTTGATTCCTTTTATTCTAGCTCTAATACATTCATTCTTTAGCTTGTTACTTGATTCTCTTGCTATATTCCTTTTATTCTAGCTCTACCTTCTAACATTCATTCTTTAGCTTGTTTCATCATTTCTTGCTTGATTCCTCTTATTATAGCTCTAATACATTCATTCTTTAGCTTGTTACTTGATTCCTTGCTGTATTCCTTTTATTCTAGCTCCAATACCTTCTAACGTTCATTCTTTAGCTTGTTTCTATCATTTCTTGCTTGATTCCTTTTATTCTAGCTCTAATACATTCATTCTTTAGCTTGTTACTTGATTCCTTGCTGTATTCCTATTATTCTAGCTCCAATACCTTCTAACATTCATTCTTTAGCTTGTTTCATCATTTCTTGCTTGATTCCTTTTATTCTAGCTCTAATACATTCATTCTTTAGCTTGTTACTTGATTCCTTGCTGTATTCCATTTATTCTAGCTCTAATACCTTCTAACATTCATTCTTTAGCTTGTTTCATCATTTCTTGCTTGATTCCTTTTATTCTAGCTCTAATACATTCATTCTTTAGCTTGTTACTTGATTCCTTGCTGTATTCCTTTTATTCTAGCTGTAATACCTTCTAACATTCATTCTTTAGCTTGTTTCATCATTTCTTGCTTGATTCCTTTTATTCTAGCTCTAATACATTCATTCTTTAGCTTGTTACTTGATTCCTTGCTGTATTCCTATTATTCTAGCTCCAATACCTTCTAACATTCATTCTTTAGCTTGTTTCATCATTTTCTTGCTTGATTCCTTTTATTCTAGCTCTAATACATTCATTCTTTAGCTTGTTACTTGATTCCTTGCTGTATTCCTTTAATTCTAGGTCCAATACCTTCTAACGTTCATTCTTTAGCTTGTTTCATCTATTTCTTACTTGATTCCTTTTATTCTAGCTCTAATACATTCATTCTTTAGCTTGTTACTTGATTTCTTGCTCTATTCCTTTTATTCTAGCTCCCATACCTTCTAACGTTCATTCTTTAGCTTGTTTCATCATTTCTTACTTGATTCCTTTTATTCTAGCTCTAATACATTCATTCTTTAGCTTGTTACTTGATTTCTTGCTCTATTCCTTTTATTCTAGCTCCAATACCTTCTAACGTTCATTCTTTAGCTTGTTTCATCATTTCTTGCTTGATTCCTTTTATTCTAGCTCTAATACATTCATTCTTTAGCTTTTTACTTGATTCATTGCTGTATTCCTTTTATTCTAGCTCCTAATACCTTCTAACGTTCATTCTTTAGCTTGTTTCATCATTTCTTGCTTGATTCCTTTTATTCTAGCTCTAATACATTCATTCTTTAGCTTGCTACTTGATTCCTCGCTGTATTCCTATTAATTCTAGCTCCAATACCTTCTAACATTCATTCTTTAGCTTGTTTCATCATTTCTTACTTGATTCCTTTTATTCTAGCTCTAATACATTCATTCTTTAGCTTGTTACTTGATTTCTTGCTCTATTCCTTTTTATTCTAGCTCCAATACCTTCTAACGTTCATTCTTTAGCTTGTTTCATCATTTCTTGCTTGATTCCTTTTTATTCTAGCTCTAATACATTCATTCTTTAGCTTTTTACTTGATTCATTGCTGTATTCCTTTTATTCTAGCCTCTAATACCTTCTAACGTTCATTCTTTAGCTTGTTTCATCATTTCTTGCTTGATTCCTTTTATTCTAGCTCTAATACATTCATTCTTTAGCTTGCTACTTGATTCCTCGCTGTATTCCTATTATTCTAGCTCCAATACCTTCTAACATTCATTCTTTAGCTTGTTTCATCATTTCTTGCTTGATTCCTTTTATTCTAGCTCTAATACATTCATTCTTTAGCTTGTTACTTGATTCCTTGCTGTATTCCTTTTATTCTAGCTCCAATACCTTCTAACATTCATTCTTTAGCTTGTTTCATCATTTCTTGCTTGATTCCTTTTATTCTAGCTCTAATACATTCATTCTTTAGCTTGTTACTTGATTGCTTGCTGTTCTCCTTTTATTCTAGCTCCAATACCTTCTAACATTCATTCTTTAGCTTGTTTCATCATTTCTTGCTTGATTCCTTTTATTCTAGCTCTAATACATTCATTCTTTAGCTTGTTACTTGATTTCTTGCTGTATTCCTTTTATTCTAGCTCCAATACCTTCTAACATTCATTCTTTAGCTTGTTTCATCATTTCTTGCTTGATTCCTTCTATTCTAGCTCTAATACATTCATTCTTTAGCTTGTTACTTGATTCCTTGCTATATTCCTTTTATTCTAGCTCTAATACCTTCTAACATTCATTCTTTAGCTTGTTTCATCATTTCTTGCTTGATTCCTTTTATTCTAGCTCTAATACATTCATTCTTTAGCTTGTTACTTGATTCCTTGCTGTATTCCTTTTATTCTAGCTCCAATACCTTCTAACATTCATTCTTTAGCTTGTTTCATCATTTTCTTGCTTGATTCCTTTTATTCTAGCTCTAATACATTCATTCTTTAGCTTTTTACTTGATTCATTTGCTGTATTCCTTTTATTCTAGCTCTAAATACCTTCTAACGTTCATTCTTTAGCTTGTTTCATCATTTCTTGCTTGATTCCTTTTATTCTAGCTCTAATACATTCATTCTTTAGCTTGCCTACTTGATTCCCTCGCTGTATTCCTATTATTCTAGCTCCAATACCTTCTAACATTCATTCTTTAGCTTGTTTCATCATTTCTTGCTTGATTCCTTTTATTCTAGCTCTAATACATTCATTCTTTAGCTTGTTACTTGATTCCTTGCTGTATTCCTTTTATTCTAGCTCCAATACCTTCTAACATTCATTCTTTTAGCTTGTTTCATCATTTCTTGCTTGATTCCTTTTATTCTAGCTCTAATACATTCATTCTTTAGCTTGTTACTTGATTGCTTGCTGTTCTCCTTTTATTCTAGCTCCAATACCTTCTAACATTCATTCTTTAGCTTGTTTCATCATTTCTTGCTTGATTCCTTTTATTCTAGCTCTAATACATTCATTCTTTAGCTTGTTACTTGATTTCTTGCTGTATTCCTTTTATTCTAGCTCCAATACCTTCTAACATTCATTCTTTAGCTTGTTTCATCATTT